>JAANSK020277569.1:0-11202 GCA_011763485.2 Isoetes engelmannii
CTTCAACCCAACCATACCTATATACACGAATGCTCAGCTTATTCCAGAGCTGACTTGCAATTTTGCACAAGATGGCTCGATTGTCTAGGGCTAAATGGCCGTCGATAATAATGGTGCATGTCTCTTGAGACCCTGTGATACACAACCTCACGAGAAATTGAGAACTACGGGTCTATGATGCCATCCAGTTTTTGGCAGCAAAAGCAAATCCATGTTTTAGCCTAAATTTGTGCAACAATATCCGCAAAATGCTGAATTCAAGAATTCCATGGATGAAAGCCACCATTCTGGCCTCC
Source organism: Isoetes engelmannii (assembly GCA_011763485.2). Lineage (NCBI taxonomy): Eukaryota > Viridiplantae > Streptophyta > Lycopodiopsida > Isoetales > Isoetaceae > Isoetes > Isoetes engelmannii. The sequence continues at coordinate 297 of JAANSK020277569.1, forward strand.
TCAAGCTTGATGTAGCCCTCTATTACAAATAAAGACATGGCATTTTTATAGCCCTTATATAATCGTTTTGCTGCAAATTCATAACTGATCACAACTGATTACTGTGGCCTGCACCACTAACTCTTTCATTTCTGGTAGACCTATATGATAATGGTCAGGCTGGCATTAAACCACCCCATTTTATATGAAACTTCAATCTCTAATTTTCTTCTTTCTTCTTTACTAGTTTCTATTAGGAAAAATCATGTCTTCCCAATATTTATGCTATGCACACAGAGAGTGAAGAAATATCAATGTTAGGGTTTCAAAATGCAATCAGGAAAATATCAATACTCAGTCAGTCCTTTCCCTCCATGGTGAAAAATGAAGAAAAAAGCAAAGCATACAATTGTCAAATACGACCGGTCCTAATTCGATTGGTACAAAGAAACAATTTGATGCAAATGTATGTTTACTGGACTGCTAGCTCATGGCAGTGGCATAACGCCAAACTATTTTTAACTGGATGGACATATAGGGAACTAATATAACTCCATAAAGTTTCCTAGTGTGATTTATAGCCATTTCTATCATCATCACATAGGCTGGGTCTTTTCAATAAAGTCTCTAACTTTTATCATTGACTTGTATTCAGATGCCTACTCTTCTGATATGGCTATTCAGAAGATAGACTAATATGAACCAGTCTGCAGTATTTCAAGTTTAAAAATGGGACCAATATGCAGACTCAATATAAACAATTCTGCAGTATCTCATGTTCTTGCATAACTATTGATGTTTATAGAATGTTTGAATGAACTTATCATTTTCCTTAAATATAAAGGAAACGGATTCCTGTATTTCCTGTAGTTTCTGCATCTTCTTTTTGCCCAAGTGAGGAGACTCACTCCACAGAAGCACAGGCCGGCCAGAAAATCCCAGCAGTAGCTTCCTCAGGAAAAGCTTTTTTACTTTGCCGGATTTAGAGCTCTTTTTCATTCAGCGAGGTCTGATGGCTAACTAACATGCTGGGTGTCTGCTTATTTTTCTACTTCTGGAATTGGGCAGTTCTGATGGGTGTTTCTAGAAGAAAAAAAACTGGTTTTGTGGATTTGGTGGTCCAGTTTTGCAGATTCAAGACAGCGTCTTGAGACTTGAATGCTTTCCACAGAATCAAGGCAAGATTATAATTTCCAAATCTTGATGGTGTGGAGCAGATGCTATGCTGGCAGTAGTTGATGTGCACATCGCTAAGCAGGTGAAAATTGGAGAAAATGAGATGGATTGGTATGCAATTTTACAGGTTAGTCCTTCAGCAGATGATAACACAAAGGAACAGCACATGAAGCTTGCAGTACAGAGAGGGCTCAAGAAGAGCTCTTGTTGAAAAAAAAATTTTACTTTTGTTTCCCTCCTTTTGTTATTCACATTAAATGTTGGCAACAATAGAGGTGAGGTAAGCGCCGGTTTGTGGTTTTTCTATCGGCTTGTTTCCGAAAAACTGGTTTTTTTGTGCGGGAGGTGTTCCTTCACTTTGTCACACTGGCCGGTAACTGGCGATCTAAAACGGAACATTTGCCTCTGCCCCGGCGTTTCCCCAACGCTGCACGATGTCCTGGTGTTTTGATGTGACGTCATGTGGGCTATCTACGGTTTTCATCTTAAGGCCTTCTGCAATAAAAAGAAATGGCAACATTTATCTGAGGAAAAAAAGTTGTAGATTTTTAGCCTCCCTGTCAGCAAGACCAATAGCTCTTTGCAAGGCAAATATGCACGAGGACAGGGCATTGGACGAAGTAAATGGATTAGGCAACCACTTTGATCAATTTGTTAGTGTAGGGAATGAACTTGCGGATGCAGCAGCCTCCATCACACTCAGATATTTTAGGACTCGGATCGAGATCATTGACAAGATGGATCATAGTAAGTTTTTCCATATATTATATTGACATACAAGATTTGCTTAAGTACGTTTCTTTCTGTTTCAACATACACTGGTGCAATGGATAATATGGACTTAATGTAGGTTTTTCAACGTAATTTTCAATAGTGCCGATGTTAGATTTCAATAACATTGGTGAAATGGATAGGCCCGGTGACAGTAGCTGATCGGCTTGCCGAAGAACGCATGCGGTCCTTGATCATACAGAAGTTCCCAACGCATGCCATGTTAGTATTGATGCCGTGTTGCTATTTGTCCTTAAGCAACATTTTCTTTTAAATGCATAAACTTACAGATTTGGAGAAGAAGGGGGACTAACAAGGCAGGAAAATGAATCTGAGTACATGTGGGTGCTAGATCCAATTGATGGAACAAAAAGCTTCATCACAGGTGCTCCATCGCCTTTAACTAGCCCCATTGTTCTTCCTGCTTTCTAACTCGTACAAATCAGCCTTGGATGTTTGCAGGGAAGCCAGTGTTTGGGACTCTAATTGCATTGCTGCATAAGGGAGTTCCAGTAAGTCTCAATCACCCCCCAAATGTCAGTTCTCAGAAGAGCAAGGTCAAGTGCTAGAAGTATCCAGAATTTGGTTATGGAGACGTTACAAAAGCCTGCACAAATGGCTTTATAGACATAACGTGCCTCAAAACTTTAGCCTTGTCCATGGATCATTTGGGCATAGATTTGTGCTTTCTAGAGACTCAAGGAAGACATACCTCGTATCCAAGCTAGCTAGTATATGATGCAAAATACATAAGCAGCAGGTCTCAGCTGGTAGAAGTTGAGAGGAACATGCTCAAATTAGGCCAGCCATACGTATCAGAATTGTTCCAGTTTCTACTGCAAATTTACAAATCCTTTAAAGCAGGCAAACATGAAATGGTGCTAATTTTGACATAACACATAGCTTCTTTCACAGATTTTTGGGGTCATTGATCAGCCGGTTCTGCGTGAACGTTGGATTGGAAAAAGGGGCCATCCTACAACTTTAAACGGTCAACCAATTGTGACGCGCTCTTGTAGCTCTCTTGGGGGTGCATATCTGTATGCAAATGTGATTTTATTATAATTGAGCACGCCAGCAATTTTTCGTGTTGGATACGTTAAGCTTGCATTTTTTATTTTTGGTTAGGTATACTACAAGTCCTCATTTGTTCAGCGAACCTGCCATGGAATCGTTTAGTCGAATCCGGGAAAAGGTATCTATGTACTTTAAGTGTTGCATTGTGCATATGGCTCTCTCTGCTCTTTAAGTTGAACAAAAGAAAGATATTAACGTCCGCATAGGTCTTTGAGGCGGATTTTGGGAATTTTGTCAGCCTTGAAGGTTTGCTTATGTGATGCTTATTTTACCAGCACCCCATGCTACAGAAATATTCATGACTCCAAAGATTACATATTCTTCAATTCAAGCACGTGACCAAACACTAAGTATTTAAGGCCAATTCATTCATGCAGAAATTCATACACATCCTCCTCCATTGTGGTTTGGTTTTGAATCCGCTGCAGTCCATTCGGTTGGTTCTTTCTTGTGAACAGTGCTCTACCATGGTGCTCTTCCACCTCTCCCTCTTGGTGTAGAAAACATTTGCGAATTGGGCAGTAAGCTCTCGGATTTCGCCCAATTCATAATTTATGCTCTCAGAATCCAATGTATTCAGCTGATCCTTCATTTTTCTCCTCCTGTTTCGGCTTTTTATCTTGATATTCCTCAGCTATACAACATGCCAAGGACTATCACCTCCATTTACAAATAAAGTACATGGACATATCAAACTCTGCTTTGTTCGGGAACAGTTGCAGAATAATTTACTTACACTTTCCTACTGTTCTACTAGGGATCAGCGTGTTGATGGTTTCACGAAGTGTTGCAGGCAGCAACTGCTTTGCTATGAAAAATTTCTTACATGTTGCATCTGTAGCTCATTCCCACGGGGGAATACAATCCTTTTAAGGTTTTCTTTTGTTAGGATTTAGATTTCCTTTCAGCTATGCTGGTCATCAGGGGGCATGTTAGATATTCACTATGTCACCTTGTTATGATGACGCAACATAGTATGCCACCTGTTGTGCTGATATGACATCTACTATAAATGTCATAGTCACCTTAGCGTCGATTCCTTCTTTGAGCATTCTGAGATAGCTCATGCTTCATTCCTCTGTTGTCTCTATTTCCTTCAAGACATGGAACTCATAGACCTTCAATATCAAACACTTACAATGTAAACCTGGGTCCATTTGGGTCTTTTAGTAAAATATGCCACTTGGATGTATCAGTCATACTAACGCTTTTTTTGAACCTCAAAACTGATGAACCTGATAACATTATGAAGTTAAAGGTGCTATTCTAATTCACATTTTCTCAAAATGCATATTTTACAAAGCCTTCTTGCGTGGGCTGACCTGATGAAAGGAAGCCCATACTGTCCTGATGAAACCGACGGATGTCCAAGTGATGGGGATTGCATGTTGCACATTGTGGACTAGAATGCGTTGCACAATCAGAATGGAACGCGTCATTAATGTTTAAAATAATGGGATGAAGAGGTAGTGAATTATGGGGGCAACCCAACTGAATTCATGGTTGTGTAACTTTTAGGAATTAAACTTATTGGACGTATTTCTAAGCCTACGAGAGTTGCCACAGCCCAAAATTTTCAAAAGCATCACGCCAGTAAAGGTCTTATATACAGCCCTTTTTTATCTTTCCTCAGCCACCATTTGTGCATGAAAGATACCTCTTTGGATGCGGCATCAAGTTGCATCGAAAAGCACTTGGGACATTTTATATTATTGTTGAATATGGTATGGGCAGAAAGTCTGATAGTTTAGTCACCTTTTCCTAATAAATGGCTAGAGTCATGTTTTTATGGCAAGATAATTCCCTATGGAAGCTAGCATCGTAATTGCTATTTTTCTCAAATAAAAAGTAGAAGATTTTGTCATGTGCGAATTACCAAGGGTTGCTACAGGGAATTGGGATCATGAATCTTGCACTTCTAAAAGCTAAGCAGCATGTTTAACTAATTTATATTCAGTTATATTGCAGGTGAAAGTTCCGCTCTATGGATGTGATTGTTATGCATATGGGCTGCTTGCAGCTGGTCATGTTGATCTTGTGGTTGAGGCAGGATTGAAGGTACCATGTGACATCTAGCCATTTGCGTTCTTTGTTACACATGCTTTCTGGTTTGGATAATAGCCTGTGCAAATTGTTGCATATGCACTCCTGTGATCTGCTATCCTTGTTGATATATTTTAGACAAATTGCGTCTTCCTAAACAGCAACTTGCTTAGAATGTAGATATCCCTGTGCTTAACCTTTATCTTTTGACGTGATTAAAGCCTAGATCATCTGGCTGCTCTTGTAAGAAATTGTAATAATCCTGCATAAGTAGAAGCATTAGAATGAACGTTTCTTGGTCTTTACATTTCTCTTGTTTCAGGCTGCCATTATTGCAGCTGAATAAGATAGTAGGTTTATGTTAGAAGTTTAGCAAGTAGTAGCCTTGCATGCTTTATTATTCATCCAACATATATTTGCAATAAGATTGAAACACACAGAGGTTCAATCGAGATGTCCCAGCAGTGCAAATCATTTATGTAACCCACTCCTACATGGGCTTTCATGGAGAGAATACGAAATAAAGAACATTAGGCAGTAATTGGCACCGTATTAACTGCATTAAATTAAGACTAGGCTGCTGGTATTCAGAAAGGGATATTCTGAACTTTGGCTGACAAAATGAGGGCAATCATTCTTTGCTGGAAACATCAGTGGCTCATGAATTGCATCTGGGGACGTCTGCAGCTTGTCCTTCTACTTGAAGAGGATGAACTTGGTATAAACTCCGGTGCTCTCCACCTGAATTTGAATCTGCAGTGCAGGAGATCTATAAAACCTCGCTATTTTGAGATCTGTACAAAACCATAGGAATCTATGCCACCCATTACCTACCTCTTTAACCACTAAACGCTGTAATAAGGTTTCTCGATTTCACACATGATCTTCATGCAAATATTTATTTCTCATCATGATGCAATGGACTAAATTTAAGTTAATTTTGAAAGATCTGTTAATACTTCATGGAAGAAAGATCACTTCTGATTGACTGTTCCTGGATGTGCAGCCATACGATTACCTAGCACTGGTTCCAGTCATTGAGGGTGCTGGAGGAGTTATAACGAACTGGAATGGCGAAAGCCTGAGATGGTGGCCAAAGAATGTTGAATCTACAGGTAACTTCTAATAGTCCTATTCCTTTTCAACATACATATGCTTACTTGATAGGGCGCGTAGTTTCCCTTGCTTGAACTTGATTATTTATATTTATATCAGTCTTTGAGGTTTGGCATCTGAATTTATTGACGCCAATGAGACACCTAAGCAGAAGGCGAAAATGAAGTGATTTTAATGTGAGAATTTGATGGTTGGTAGACAGAGAAATTTGATTTTAAATTTAGGCAACAAGATCGCAATACTTATTACCGTAGGAAGCAATTATCAGTTGTAGGCATCTGGAAATAGAGATCGCAGGCAGGCAATAGAGATAGATCAGAGAGCGCTAGCTGTATGTTTTTGATATAGCAGGTAAAGGAATGTCCAGGTCAGAAGGCATGGAAAGGAACAATTGATGTACACTTTTGTGGTATAAGATCTTACAGTCCTTTTGATAATACACCTCAGAAGAACAAGGATGCGTGCAATAAACAATGTAACCGAATGACACATCGAGGATAAAAGTCATCAGACAGTTTCATTGAGATGCTTATTGAAATAGGCTGGGTATGTTTCAATCATAAAGTGGTGTCTGTATAGACATTGAACCGATTGAGTTTACAGATCTCAGGTATGGATCATTGCACTTTAAGATGCTGATACTCCTGATGTAAAGATCCTATATATGTTCACTATTGGATTTATGATTTCGGGCTTGTTCTTTTCCTGCCAGGTTATGATATATATAAAGTATACTGATATCTTATTAGTAATTTTTTTGCAGGATGGATGGAGAATGTCATTGCATGCGGTGATAAGAACCTTCATAAAGTTGCGTTAGATACTTTGTGTTGGAAATAGAGGTTTATCCTAAGAGGATGCCATATTTGTGTAGAATATACATTAGAGAAATTCATCTCTTTTTTAATTAGATTAAATATACTCTAAAATAATTTAATTTGTGTATTGTACGGATTATGAATTTCTGAATGAATGGTAAATCAAAACTCTTTAATGGCGTTCTTAAAGAAATATATTCATTTACTTTAATAGTTTAAAGGTGCCTCATTAAAAGATGGAAGTGAATGATATTGGCGTTTTGGAATGTCACAATAGGCTTTGTGCAACCTTTGTAGTAGTGAAACCACACTTCTCAAGGGAAATTTCTCGAGGCGGCCTTGATAAGGGTATATTCTTGATGGATTTTATAAGGTATGGTTTCCTTGCATAATACACTCTTGTGCAACTTATGAATTGGCATGTGGCATTTCTAGATTCATCTTGATCTTGTATATGAAGTTTGAAAAGGAAAAAGAACTAGCAAAACAAGTCACATAAGAAGTATTTGACAAGGTCAAGGTCAAATTTGTTAGGAATTTAGATTTGCTATATTAGATTAGGCAAAGTGTTTTTTAGGTTGCCTGAATTTTATTGTCTAAGAAGACCAAAAGACTTATAGGACCCAAATAAAGAATATAGCATACTTGTTACTCTCTAGGTTGCCCCGAAGGGCTTTTGAGGGAAAAAAATTTGGGACCCAAATAAAGAATATAACATACTTATTACTGTCCATAATTAAAAAGCCCCTGCCCCGAAGGGTTTTTAAAGGAAAAATCTTAGCAGTAATAAGTTTGTTGATAACTATATATTTGTACAGGTTAATGTAGTGATGAAGGGCACAACTGAGCTCGTACGTCCTTCAAATATGATGTTATTGCCCATAATGAAGTCGTTTGCAATAACACATTTAATGGTTGGTTAGATGTAACTATCTTGACAAATTGCGCCCTAATAGGCCTAAACACTGGGCAGTTCCGCAGAGTGTCACACTCGTAAACTCTTAGTTGATAACATTGGCAAATCCTATTTTCTTGCTCTTTTCGTCCCCATCTCGTTGTCTCAATTCTGAGGTGTTGCCTCAATTCTAAGGCCTCTGCCATTGATTCTTTTATACTGGCCTAGAGCCAGTCCTAGTGACACCTGGAAGGTGCCAGGTGGCCGCTATGCAAGAATCGATCCCCTCTTGGGTCTCCATCTGACCTCCCAGGCCATTTGCTATCGCATCCGACAGATTCAACCGATCAGGCCGTTGCCACAGTCGTGAACTTTAAGCTCACCTTTAGGTAATTTAGTTTTCCCAATCGAGTGGTGCCACCTCAAGACCTTTAAGCCAATATTTTAATATACCTAACTATTTAACTTTGCCCTTTTTTATATGTTCATAACATACTCTCCCTTCCAAATCCTTAGTCCCCAAGGATGATGGAAGTATGTAAGTTGAAAACCATTTCTCGGGTCACTTAGTGACGATGGTTTTAACATCTAGTCCCTTTGGAAACCCCTTTCCTGAATCACCCTGTGATCATGGTTTCATCCTCTAAACCCATTCCATGGATCACCCTATGATCATGGTTTCATCCCCTAGTCCCTTCAAAAACCCATTCCTTGGATCACCCTATGATCACGGTTTCATAGCTCATTCTTTGTGGATCTCCTACTTGCCATCCCTGATGCAAATCCTAAAACTTTTGGCAACTAACCTCATAATAATGTTATTATTATGTCCGTGATCTCCACGGATTTAGGATCAAATGAGGATTTGGCTGCACGTACTCTTCACTTCCCATTTGGCCTCGGGAAGTGATTGATCTCACCACAAGATCCAGTACCCTGCAATATCTTTATTGCGCAGCCTCCAAATGCAAGTGTCTATTATCGCCTCAGGAGTGACCTCAAAGCTAAGGGCTAGGAGTATATTGTCACAATCATTGGACGATATTGATCTCTTGAATTGACATATGAAGAATATAGGGTGCACTCCTAAAGAATATAGGGTGCACTCCTAATCCGTTCATAAGTTTTAACTCGATTCATATGTTGTCTACATTGACCTTTCCTGAGTCCAGCATATCGGGACATCTTTGACTAATGGTCTTAAGGTTCTTACTTTGCCACTAGTATTCTGGTACCCATTTGGGACCTTGCATCTATTCTTCTATCAAGAACCCCAGGTTCTTTATGCAATTACAACCTCTTTGGACTAGCCCGACTTCTACCGTAGTTTGGGGCATCAATTTGGGAATCTTTCCCTTGACCAATGGCTTCAAGGTCCCAACCTTGAGTGCGGAAGGGTAAATAATTTGTAGAAAAGCTTACTCACCCTTGTTGAAGGTCAAATTTCTACAATGTTTTTTTTCCCCTTGGCATTTACCCTGGTTTGATCTTGAGCCTTTATGCTTTGCCTCACACTAATATACTATGGCTTGCATATCTTCCAACATATGGATAGCCAAATTAGTTTTTAGGGAAATGTTAAACACTAGCGCTCTAGTGCAAGCCAACACGTGGATCCCTATTAGGTCCTAACCTCCTTGAGGTTTTATCCGATGCCCTTTTATGTTCATAACTTCTCTCCCTCCCAGAAGATGTTTGCCTCCAAGCATGTGGCATCCCAAACCACGAGAATAAACAGGCATTCCCAATATAGGATCGTGGGTTTCTATTGTCATAAAGGGACTCATTTCAACCTCTTAGAACGACATTTTTTCCTTTTTCTCAATGGACTTTTCGTCTATGCTCCATGGCATATACGCTTAGCCTTACTTGGCCTTTTGCGAACCCTGTTTGTGTTCATATAGTATTGCACTACTATCATGCAATAGACTACTTAGGAATCACTTCAAGGCATTCATATCTTTTGTATGAATCCTAAGATCCAAGTAGCCCGTGAATCTTCGTGTTTAGCAACAAGTGCTAATTGTCACTATATCTTGGTGTACTTAGTCAATCTTTTCGAGAACCCAGATGCATTGCTTAACAATATCAAGTAAGATTCCAAGTCCATACTTGAACATCAGGGATGATTTTTGTGGCTAATATTAGCCAAAAGGCTAATATATGCTAATTTGAAAAAAAATTGTTGCTAAACCTGAGTAGGATACGTGGTGTCAAATTTTAGGGAATTTTAGTTCGATTTTGAAGCTGAGTTAGTCCCGCCAAAATTGATTGGCCAAGAAAACTATTGCCGGAGAGAAGAGGATTAGCCAAAGATTTATATCAATTTGAGGTTAGGTGGCCAGATTTCGCCTTCAAATTCACACGTCTATTCTCTCATATGAATGGAATTCGCCGGATCCTGAGGTATTTATTCACTTAGGTCTCAAGAAGGTACGTTGCATGGGAAAATGAAATTGTTGGGAAGGAGTTTTTAAGTTTCTCTTGCATCATTCTGTGTTGTCTTGTGCTAATTTTGATTATGTTTCCAACATGCCGTCTGTTTCGTCTATTTTGGAGAACCTTCACAGCAGCATACACACGTTTCTTAATGTTCAAGATAGTCCTCTATAATAAAGAAATAGTGTCTGTTTCGTCTATTTTGGAGAACCTTCACAGCAGCATACACACGTTTCTTAATGTTCAAGATAGTCCTCTATAATAAAGAAATAGTGTCCGTGAGTAAGTAAGTGAGTCTTCAACTCCTTATCAACGATCAAGAAGGTGCCACGTGGCAAGATCTGGGTCGTCCATCTTTCAAGCTCATTTGAAATTCATTTGAAAACTTTTTATGTTTTAGGAGGGATTTGAACCTTGGTCATTGCCCCCCAAACCCCCCATCTTTACCACTAGACCAACCACTAATTACTAGATATAATTGGAAGTTCAAATATAGTTAAGGGTGAGGCCAAATTAAATGGAATACTCTAGAGAGCTCTAGATGGCCCTAGCATGTTCTAGAATGTTCTAGAATATTCCAGATGCTCATGGA
>JAANSK020277580.1:0-11202 GCA_011763485.2 Isoetes engelmannii
CTTGGTTTTTATAGTCAAATGTTATTAACGTCGCATGCGACGTCAGTCAACGGTCAGATCTGGCACGTCACCCCGGAATCGGGCGCCACGTCACGTACCCGTTGGCCAGGTCACGTTACCGTTGGCCATGCCAGACACGTCGCATGTGACGTGACGTCGTTAACACGGAAACGTGCCAAAAATGGATGCCACGTCATAAACAATTGCGCCACGTCAGAACCAATTTTGCCACGTTGCAAACGTCGCATGCGACGTGGCGTCTGGGACACGAAAACGCGTTAAAAATGGGCGCCACGTAAGGAAAAAAATGCGCCACGTCAGGAATCAGTCGCCACGTCAGGAACGTCGCATGCGACGTCTAGTCGTGGCAACGAAAATGTGCCAGAAATGAATGCCACGATAGAAACAAGTATGCCACGTCCGCAGAATTTTGCCACGTCATACGTCGCTTGCCATGTCATCGACGTCGCATGCGACGCGACGTCGGCAAATAGCCGTAGTGCGACGTGGTTTTAGCAACGCGAGTCCCAGACGTTGGCCAGGCGTTGCGCGCAAACGCAGGCGACGTCTAGGGACGTCGCACGCGACGTTCGGGCGACGCCGCGTTGCGATTGGCGACGTCTGTGCGTCGCGGCATTGCAATTTGCAATGCGACGACGCACAGACATGGCGCGTCGACGTCGCGGGGGTCGCGATTTTCTTGTAGTGATTTTGTCTCTAGATATATATGGGTTTAAGTGGTAGAGGTACGATGTACCAATTTTGGTCCATGGACCACAGATGGTCCAGTGGACAACTCTAGTGTTAGTGGTTTCCATGCTGAATTACATACAGTTTACTGAGTGCATCAGAAAACTGAACCAGAAGATTGCAAGGGCTATTTAAGTCGTGCAGCCCCCCACCCTAGTAGAAGAGGATTGAATCGAATTGAATGGGTTTTTATCATCAAAGAGCACAACAAATATATTCCTGTTCAGGATTAGAAAGCCCGCCCTGAAGGGTTTTCAAAGGAAAAACCTTAGCAGTAATAAGCAAGCTAAGATACTATACAATGGTATATTCACATGCATTAGAACTTTAGGGTTCAAATCCCCTTTTTCTAATCACTTCTAGGTTAGAACAAGTGTTATAGCCTCCCTGTGGACCTTTTTGTACATAATCCATTATTTTTTGAAGTACTTTGACCAGCTTGGTCAAAGTTCCCTAATCTTTTATGGCTTACCTATTCTTAATCTAATTAATTATGTGCACAAAACTTAAGTAATTTCTTATTATTTCAAATCAATGTTACATCATAGTTGCTTTATATATCATTCCAAAATCTTTTAGTAAGTTCTAAACTAGAACTAACTTTCAACCACTTATCTATCCTAAAGGCCATGATTGTGCTTAAGTTGGCATGAGTTATTCAAGATGATGTCATCTAATTTGAATTCCATAACTACGTAGGTGGCAATGTTTCCCATGACACTTTTGTGGAAACAAATATACTGGCACCCCGAATGACACCACTGACCAAGGACATTATCATCGAATTATGACACCCAAAACACCACTAATGACTTTTTTTGGCTCTAATTGTGCTCGCATTAGTCATTTATATACATATGCATTTCAAGTTCCCTATTAATGTACAACTTGGTCACATATAATAACACTTAACTCTGTTTTCACCAAAACCGCAAAATAATCAAGAAAAGAGAGGTTTGCTTGAAATCCTTTGTGTGCAATCTTATAAGTATTCCTCAAAATGTGCATAATAGATTCCCTGTACAATAATTAAGGTGCATGTTTACGACTGCTAGCCATGACACATGTACGTTTTCTTTCTTCATCTCAATAGATAGACATGACTTGATGTTTGCACTCATGATGTTGCAGTTAAGACATACATCACGGCACCTTCTAAGTACAGGCTTGAGGTGATCATTAATATGTGTGCCTTATGTTGCTTGGAAACTATGTATAGAAATGATGGCAACCACTCATATGGAATACTATCTCCATTTGAATGAAGTAGAATCTCTATATTGTCAACATCATATGGACAAATGATCTTCATTGTCAATATTTGTAGAAAATTGTGAAATTTGGAAATAATATTCCAACAACACCATTCCCTTTGAGACTCGACGTTCTTATAATTGCATGGAAACAATCAAGATTATGCCCTAGTCAGAAGTAAACAACTCATTTTAGTAAACTTTTATACATTGCACGCGATCAGTGGAAGCTATGTCAATGTCAGAAGTGCACACAGTTATAATCACCGTGGAAAACTCTTACTTAAGGAATAAACAACGTAACTGGGATTAACGGAAACGATTAATATATACTGAGAGCACAGGCATCGAGCGCAGGTGGTCACACGCAGGAGGAAGGTGGCGTAGCAATCGAGCAACGATGGGGGTGATGGAGAGCAAGACGAGCACAGAGGGAACGTGAAGCGAGGGGCACTGGGGCTAGACAAGTCAAAGACAAGGTAGAAAATTACAACAAGTGGGCGAGAACACGGAGACGTCAAAGTCAAAGCATACTTAAAGAAGACAAAACAACTAAAATAAACAACAAATACAAAAGCAAGAGTCTAAACGCCAAAGTGGGCTAAATATATAAAACTAAAGGGTAAGAGAAAAACAAACACGTGAAGGAGGATAAGAAGATCTGGGCCGTTGGGGGGGAGGAAATCGGACGGGCAGGAGGGAGCAACAGAATCCATGCAAGACGAAGACGTGCATGTCGGATTTATGATCGACAGAATGCAAGATCTGGAGGAAAGGATTCCGGTGCAAAAAAGGAACCGTTTTTTTTTTCCGGCAAATGGGAATGCATGCCTGGCAGCCATTGACAAGACACGTTTATCAAAGAAGCCAAGCATTCAAAATCTGCTGTACTTTTCTTCATCTACTCATTTGGCGCAGGCGCAGGCCCTGTAAAGGCCAGGCGCTGCACTTTATGCAGCAGAATCATCCTGAGAAGCCCTTTAAGGGCCACATCCATTTACTGCCCTCAAATCTGGGGCATAAAATCTGCAGAATGTTGCAGAATCAGAGACACAGGCCATAATATTCTATACAGTAAACGCCTCCTGCCTGCCTTTCCTTTTCCGACCCTGCCTGGTACCCTCTGCTTACCTCATCATAAACCACATAAACTACATACTGATAGTGTAATCAGATCGTCATCTACTCAACATTTCAGTATCAACAGGGCTTTTGGTACCCTCTATTCCTTGGTTGATGCACTATTAAAAAATTCTCTACACATGTGTAAGGGCTTTCAGAGTAAATAGGTCCAGTTTAATCCTTCAAGTTTAGCTACCCAAGGCACCTAACGTTGGACTTATATAGATACTAGTCACTTCCAAGGATTTCAACCTTGGGGTAAAATAAAGAGGCTTTTTAGTTTAGTTTTTTTTTTTTTTTTTTTTTTTTTTTTTTCCTTGTTGTGGGGTTTTTTATTTTTGGTTTAATTTTTTTTTGGGCTTTTTTTTTCCCACAGTGCATTGCATGTGAATGGCCTCTACCAAAGAACCATTGTCCTATAGCCTAAAGATCACTTCAATAGACAAGACACCTCCCAGACACATTCACACACATAGAGTAGAAGCCCTAGTCTAGTCTAGTGCCCACCTTAACTAACCCCTTTTCCACCTCCCAAGTGTAGCCCTCCATAATTTTTGCCCTAAGCTGCCCTTCTTGGCTTTTGTGTGTTGTTCACACATATCAATGCTTGCTTTTATTAGATGGACTTATACACACACTTCTATGCCCCCATATCGTTTGAATTCATTTGTTCCAACTCGCCATTATGGTATGTGTTCCCTCAACTTGATCCTATGCTTTGCAAGCATATATGTTGAATATCGTGATGATTTATTTTTGAAGTATCTTCTTTATTGGACTCCCCGAATCCGAATAGATTTTCTCTATTTTGTTCTCATTTTTAGGAAGCAACATATCCATGTATCTTCTCCCAATCATTTTCGTCTAAACTCAGTTCTTAGCCTTATATCATGTCTATGCACAACCTGAACTTAAAGTGGTTTGTTAATTTTGTCTTCTAGTGCCTACAATATGTAAATGCTGTATGGTAAAGACACAGGTTTAAACAATGAAATAAAGGGTAGGTTTATCTGTTGTGACTTGTGTCCCAAAGATATGCTTGGATAGTGCAGTATCAACCCTATAGGCTTGCACAACTCTCCACATGAACAATTGTGCATTTTATGCATTGAACATATCTGACATATGTTAACATCTTGTTACTCCTATAAATTTCATTGCCTGGCATACTAGCGAAAAGACAACCTTAAAAGGACACCTTACCTCTTGCAAAGATCTAACTTTTGAGGCATGACAACTTTGTCCTACTATAACCAAATGGATTGGATGACATTTTTGAACGTATCATGGATGACGATAACAAATAGATGCAAGGACATTATCTAAATGCTGACCTGAGAACAAGGCCTACATGATGTGATGAGAACAACACAATGCAGATCATTGATAGAGATCCAGAGTACTCTACCACATGACATTATTCAAGCAAATGAATTCGAGGAAAAGACAAGAGGATCTAGCTTCTATTATTATGAAATCTGAGGCACAATCCCTTCGGCCAAAGGACTAATCCTTCTCTAGGGATGGTGATTGATCACGAGATGAGGAATTCTAAGGTAAGATGGGTGTCGGTGAATGTAGATGCAGGCTTGGGTTGTATAAACCTAAGTTGTAGAAGGTAATGCTGACCTGAGAACAAGGCCTAAATGATGTGATGAGAACAACATAATGCAGATCATTAATAGAGATCCAGAGTACTCTACCACATGACATTATTAGAGCAGTGAGCAACTGAATTTGAGGAAAAGACAAGAGGATCTAGCTTCTACTATTAAAAAATATGAGCACAATCCCTTGGGCCAAAGGACCTAATTCTTCTTTAGGGATGGTGATTGTTCATGAGATGAAGGATTCTAATGTAAGATGGGTGTCGGTGAATGTAGATGCAGGCTTGGGTTGTACAAACTCAAGTTGTAGAAGGTAACCAACATTAGATAGATAGATGGTGATTGGTCATGAGATGAAGGATTCTAATGTAAGATGGGTGTCAGTGAATGTAGATGCAGGCTTGGGTTGTATTGTAGAAGGTAACCAACATTAGATAGATAGATAGATAGATAGATAGATAGATAGGGAAGAGATGGCAACCAATGACAACTGGGATATGGCTTTCAAGGAGCTCTTCCAAACGACAAGGAGAGCTTTGCCAAGAAAGGGAGGAAGGATTCTTGATGTTATTGGCGAGATGATCAACCTTGGTTTGGATCAATCTTCACCTAGAAGAGTAAGTACAGAGACACAACATACAAAACGACCCCTCTTTTTTTTTTTTTGATGGGTTGTGTTATGGCCATGTAAATTCCGCATCTATGTTATAAAATGGCTCGAATTTAGTGGCCTACTGAACTGGGAAAAGTGATGCCCCACATTTGATATTACCTCTTTGGGCAAAAGTAGCGATTCGCCGGAAACTTCTTGTGTGATCGGAAATTCCTAAGGATGGCCGGATTTGTAGGGGCTATTTTCGAACCATGCAGCTAAGATATCGACATTGTATAAATTAAACTGGAAGTGGCAAGGTTGTACAAGAGGATCTATGCAAGTAAAAGTGGAAAAAAACCAAATGAAAATACAGAAAAGAATAAAAAACAGATGCGTACATAATTACGGAAGTGGGACCTTTGGGGCGTCGTATGTTTTAGGGTATTTAACGTGAGAGTTTAGTTGTGGTGGAGCTCTTTTGGCAGACTGAGACGACCGGACTGGACTCTGTACTCCGGCTCCGGCACAACCTTACTCATCCAAAATCCACAAGCCTGCGCCTCTGCAATCGGGGCCAAATAGCCGCTGTCGGATTGACTTGCGCAACACAATCACTGTCATAATCTAGCCCTTCACCTCCTCATCGCAAAAAAAAATATTAGAATCCATCCATCCCTTTCCCTGCCTGCTCCCTTCTAATCGGCCGGATCGATCGGTCAATATTTCCGTTCCCATTTGTCTATTTAATCTATCCCTGAAGCTTGATTCTTCGCTTCTTTTTCCTGCCCAAATTTCCTCGCCCTTTCCCTGCAATGTAACAGTACTGCTTGGCTTTTTACCCCGGTGGAAAATTGTCAGCCCTTGATAGGGATTTTTACCTGTTCTGATCACTATATAAAGCCGTTAATTCATTCTGCTTCTGTCTCTAATCGCCGCTGCAGCTCACTTTTGGAGCTCCAGGGTTTTATCAGCAAAAAGTGTCGATAAAAAAAAAGCTTCGATTTGGTTCCAATATTGGGTTTCATCTGATGGCTTGCTTCGGAAAAAAAAACCCAGCCGCATTCTATTTGCCTGTGCCCATATGAACGAAAAAAGCTTCTGTTTTTTCTGCTGCCGCTGTTACATTTTTTGTTTTTCATAAACTCGGATCAAACACGTTTATGTTATGGAAAAGAAATTTGTCAGACAGGTTTTTGCGCTCTATTGCGTTCTCGCATTTTCCATGGTCTTCTGTTTATCAGCATGCGGCCGCCCACATTCCTCTGGTCTCGGTAAGTCGAGCATTTTTTTTGCTTATTCAAGCTTTTTTCTTTTGTTTTCTGCTCAGTTTGACGGTTTCTTTGTGTTCTTTTCCGGCCTAAACTATCAATTGTTGGAAATTGTATATTGGGTTTTATATTGGTCCTGTATATTATGAAGTCAGTGCAGAGAGTTAACGGAATGCCCAAATCTCCTGTCGGCGGTTGAGCATGCATAATCCTTTGTTTTTTTTAGATTGCCTGTCAACAATTCATAAAATGCTCATAATTTAGTGCTTCCGAACAGAACAGCATTGGAATTGCTCCCTTTTTTAAACACCGACATCCAAATCTGAGTAAAAAAAGGACTAGTCGTGCTGCGAAACTGCTGTAGAGTTTGAAATAATGATACAGATTTTTCTTTTCTTTTTTGTTTGTTTTGTTCTGAATGTTCGATGTTGCAGATGCGTGGGAAAACGAAGAGGCCTTTCCGCTATCAGCTGCAGTGATAGAGGTGAGCATTTTTTGGATCAAACCCACAAAGTTTTTGAAGAGCCCAAAATGTTTTCTCTTTGTTTGAGATCGGATGTCTGATACAGGGATCAAAAGATTGGTTTTTTTGGGTTGTTCTAAGAAGAACCGACTGGGTTTTTTTTCTGATTTTAATGGCAAATGCTGATGCAGAATCCGGCGGAGGTGGGCTATGGCGATGGAAGAATCGGCGAAGAGAAATATGAAGAGGTCGGATCTGTGATAAGGAGGAGTTTAAGCGGACCAGGATCATCGCCTCCACAATGCACTTACAAATGCAGGGGCTGCTATCCCTGCAAGCCTGTTCATGTTCCAATTCAACCTGGCATTGTTAAAACCTCTGAATATTATCCTGAAGCCTGGAGGTGCAAATGTGGAAGCAAACTATACATGCCATAGCCATAGCCATTCTGTTTTTTTTTTTCCTTTTTTTCCCATTTTATTCTACTAATACTTAGTACCTTAACCAATCTGCATTCCATTTTCTTCCAGTCTGTTTGATCTTATAGATCAGTTGGTCTCCGTGGACGATAAAAATCAGATTTTCTTCCAGTCTATTCCATCTCATAGATCAGTTGGTCTCTGTGGACGATAAAAATCAGTTTTGTTTCATAGATCATCCCGTCTCCACGGATTATACAAATAAACTTACTATTTCTTCTTTTCTCCCTTCCTTTTTTCCTTTCAGTAGTTTCTACCTTCGGTAGAAACTAGAATTAAATGCTTCACAATGTACAGTGCAATCCTTGCTAGACTAGCTCTGTTACAAGATCTAGCATCCTTACTTGTATTACCACTGTGATCTTACCTCTATCTTAAGATTTAATACATTTCATTATGAAGGAGCATCTGTACTTGGATCCTGTTGCCTCTATACTCTGTGCAGATCAGGAATGTAGTAAAGGAAAAGCATTTCATTTCTGATTTTCATTTAGTTCCTTTCTGTTCACTCTACATTCAATAGCTTAGGCTTGGGTTTGGGAAATGGTGCCCTTGCTTATTTAATTTGTTTTTATTTCTATACATGTCTTAAATTGTTGAAACCAGGTACTACGTGCATGAATGTTATTTCAAGGGCCTCGATTGTCCCGTGATTTAGACCCCTCTCTTAATTCTGCAGTGCTTGTAAAGGTTGACAACGATTTTAATGAGGATCTTCCTTATTCTACCCTTCATCTTTTCAATGTACGCCCTTGTTTAGGTTTGAAATTTGGTCTACAAAATATGTTTGTCCAAGTTAGGTTGTTGGTATTTATTTTGGTGTCTACTTGCTATGTAGTCATGTAACTTTTACTCGATATATAATAATATTCTTTATCCATTTAAAAAAAAGGCAGCTCGGTTTAGGCAAGCCTGCTAAAAAATAAGTTAGAAAAATAAGTTAGAAAAATAAGTTAGAAAGTTAGTTGCTAAAGAGGTTGCTTGAAGCTGTACATTTTTCAATAGATTATTTCCCCAGTTGAGTTGGTTAGCCTCCTGCCTAGCACGAACATTGTGGGCAAATTTAGTGTCTTCATCACTTTCCATATTCCAACCTATCTCTTGCCTAGTTATTTCTTGCCTACCTTCTATGTAAATGCATATTAAATATCATGGCAAAATCACATTCCACATTTTATCAATTAACGAGTTGGAGAATACCTTCATGCTATTATTACCATTATTAACTACCTTGCATCATCTTAAATGTAAGATGTTGATGCACATGATCAATTACAGTAAATATTTCCAAGTTAAACAAAATTTTTTAAAATATCTTTTTATTTTAAAAGCATATAATTCTTTGATAAGAGCAAAATATTCCATAATATATCAGAAACAAGTAGAACTGTAGGTTGAGTAAGTAATCAATAAAATGAGACCATGGCACTACTGATTGCTTCGATGGCATTGTTGGGTTAGGCACAGAAGGACAACTTGGCACAAGCAAAAGCGATTTGTGTAAATCTTGTATTGCGATGTAATCATTCACAAGGCACCCAAAACTAAAACACTACATGGTTTTTTCTATGGTTATGACTAGAAACCATTCTATAAAACCAATGCCTGTTTGTGGGTTAATTTCAGTTAAAACCATATGTGGCTAAACTAATCGGTTCTCGTGTAAGGTTTGCTAAGGTGGTATTATGGCATGGTAATTTCAAATGGCTTATTTAGAGAATTTATCAAAGTGCTATTACATGTTGGTAAAAGGATGTGGTATATTATAGTGTTTAAGGGTATGGTTTGTTCATGTGGTATAACATAATGGTTGTCGATATGGTTTAATATTGTGTTCTATTTATGTGATTTTATAATGTGGTTGTTTAGTATGGTAAATTATCATGGCTAAATGTCATGGTAAATATACATGGTTTGCAATGTATTTGTTCTAAATATGCATGGATTTATTATGCATTAGCTTCATGGTTATGTTGGAAATCTGACATGCAAGGAAAGAGAAAGATGCAGCAAGACAGAGAGAGAAGAGAGAACACAAGTTAATCCCAAAGTGAATGAATGTATTCATGAAGAGAGCATGCTCTTAGATACAATGAGGACTAAAGGCAATAGCCCTTTGAGCCAATAATAGAACAAAGGACAAAGGTTGCACACGTGTATAAATATGATATGTTCCAACATCCCCCCTGCAAACTTGGTCTCTTTGTAAAACAAAAATAAGTAGCATGTATTTTTGAGGGTGAGATCAAATGCACAATGTATGCACAATATATGTCCCCCCTGCAGAGTTGATCTCTAGCTT
The DNA here is from genome assembly GCA_011763485.2 of Isoetes engelmannii. NCBI lineage: Eukaryota > Viridiplantae > Streptophyta > Lycopodiopsida > Isoetales > Isoetaceae > Isoetes > Isoetes engelmannii. Next base: position 9,840 of record JAANSK020277580.1, read on the forward strand.
GAGTAAAAAAATAAAACCTTTTGTCGGAAGCAAAAGGAAAAAGCTCGAGCTCCCTCCTATGAGTATACTCATAGCGGAGCTAGTGTAACTCCCAAAGCAATTCTATGTTCAGATAATGGTTTCTCACTAACTGCTTTTGTGAACATATCAGCACGCATTAAATGTGACGGACAATATTCAATCTTAACAGTGCCCTTTTTCACTTCTGCCCAAACGTAATGATTATGTATCTCTGTGTGTTTAGATTTGGAATTCAACACTTGATCTTTCGCAAGTGAATTAGCACCCTGATTATCACAAAACAAAGTTGTCTTGTGGTGGAAATCCAAAATCTGCAAGGAGCCTTCATAACCAAACTAACTCCTGACAAGAAAAAGAAGCAGCCACATATTCAGATTCTGTGGTAGAATTCGCAATACAATTTTGTTTCTTGCATGCGCATGAGACTAAACACGATCCAATGGTAAAACAATTCCCACTTTTAGATTGCATTAAATGATCAGAACTTGCCCAATCTGCATTTGTATAACATGTTAAGGACATAATCGCTTGTTCACCATCTTGCTTACAATATAGAAGCCCCTAGTTGGTTGTTCCTTTCAAATATCTTAAAATACGTTTAGCAGCAACCCAATGTTCTTTACCAGGATTGGACATAAATTGTCCCAAAAGATTAGCAGCAAAGGAAATATCAGGACGAGAGGCATGTGCAAAATATTGTAGAGCTCCAACCAAACTAGCATAGGGAATATCTTTCATTGCATCCTGCTCTTCATCTGTTTGAGGACAATGCAACTTAGACAAATGTAAAGCCTTTGGACTTACAACCATACATGATGCTACAACTTTGCATTGTGATAGACTAAACTTATCCACAGTGTCTAAGATGGCATTGGTGTGACTCAAATGCATCCATCCTTTTGAACGATCACGTTGAATATTGAAACAAAGACAAGAACGGATATCTCCAAGATCAGTCATCTCAAATTGTTGCTAGTTGTTTCTTAACAGTGTTTAGGAGTTTCGTATCATTACAAAAAAGAATGTTGTCATCAATATAAAATGCAATGAAAATGAATGACGTGCCTTCAAACTTGCTATAGATATTAGGATCTTCGTTCGATGACTGAAAACCAATGGAACAAAGAAAAGCGTCCATTTTCTCATACCATTTCCTTGAAACTTGTTTTAACCCATAAAGCTTGTTGTCATCAATATAAAATGCAATGAAAATGAATGACGTGCCTTCAAACTTGCTATAGAGATTAGGATCTTCGTTCGATGACTGAAAACCAATGGAACAAAGAAAAGCGTCCATTTTCTCATACCATTTCCTTGAAGCTTGTTTTAACCCATAAAGAGA
>JAANSK020277591.1:0-11202 GCA_011763485.2 Isoetes engelmannii
GGCTTAACAATTTGTTTGCTTGGTGCTTCCAATTCCTCTATAAAACTCATGCAGTGTTTTATAATTTTATCCATCACTCTAGCATGAGTCTAGCTAGATGGGTGCATATGAGACTCCAGATCGATTTGGTGTAAGCTTGTTTGTGTAGTTAGTTCACAACAAATTCCTGGTAACTATCCGCTATTTTGTGTTTTGAAGATCAATAGGCTTTGAAAGGATATTATAACACGGTACCAAGTGGTATGCAGTGTATTTAGAAATACATGATCTAGAAAGCAGTCGTAAGGACCTAAAAAAATGTGGTTGCATAAGGTTTAGGATCTTCTAATTTCACACGCATTTCTCCAGCACATGTCATTTTGGATTTCAATCAGAACGAACTGCCAACTATAACGTTCTAAATCGATGCCATAAGTACGGAAGCAATCACTCTATATAATATACAACAATGATTCTCGTTACAAAAATTTATCTTGGTAAATACATCTTAATGTTGAATGTACCACATTTATAATGTTGCTATTAAAAATGCATAATTTTCTTTGTTTAAATAATAAAAAAAAGGAAAATTAAATATTGAAATTAATCTTTTAGAAATAAGTTACCTCACATGCCAGAAATAAGCTGCCTTACATTTTGTCATTGTCCGTTTGGTACAAAAGCAAAAGTCCACTTATGCCATATAAATGCAGCTCTCATTGGAGACAAATTAAATGCACCTCTTATTGGAGATAGACAAATATGTTCAGAGTGTATCCCAATTGTCTTGTTACCTTACTATTTTTCTTGGACTTGACGCATTCCAGGTATGTCATAAATAACAAGACAATATAACTCTTGAACATAATAATGTTTGGTGTGTGTACATAAAAAAACATGATAGATTCCATAGTTCATTGTAGACAATGTCCACTAAACCCACAAAAATAGCCAAGAAATGCAAGTGTGCTAATGCAAAAGCGGAGACAACACCACCTCTAGCATTATATGACACGTGACACAACTTATGATATATAGCATCACTTCTATTTTTAGATGACACGTGACACAACCATGCTATATGCCAACACTTCTAATATTATATGACATGTGACACAATAATGATACATAGCAACACTTTTAGTATTATATGACACGTGACACAACCATGTTATATAGCGACACACACAATCATGACACTTGCATGACACGTGATGCAACCATGATATATAGTAATACCTCTAGTATATAACACGTGACAATGGCACGTGACACAACCATGATACACAACAACACTTCTAGAAATATATGACATATGACACAACCATGTAAGATCGCGACGTACACAATCCAAACACAATCATGACACTTGCAAACAAGACTTGCAAAAGTAACTACTAGTATTGTATGACACATGACACAACTATGGCAACAGTTCTATGACGCGTGAGATTAATGGCATGCCAAAAATGACATTTGGCATATGTCAAGTTTCTCAATACATTGGACATGAAAATGAGCAGCAACATAGAACACAAGGCATGCCACATTTTATATTATATAATTGGTGTCAGATGCATTTGTTCTTTAAGTTATATAAAATATGATAGGTTCATTTTATGTTGTTTTTATTGGATGTAGTAGTTTCATATTGTGCTTAAGGCTCAAAACTTTATGTTGTGTCTCTTTCCTAGTTCCCTTGTAAATATTTAAAAAAACATCCTAAGAGTAAGAGAATTGTCTATGTTAAGATTAGGATAAATAATATCCCTTAAACTTAAGTTTAGGGACCTAAGAGTAAGAGCATTGTCTATGTTAGGATTAGGATACATAATATCCCTTAAAGTTAAGTTTAGGGATTCTAGACCATTGGATCATAATCTACAAAAATGGATGGATTTCTGGCCATTCTAGACCGCCGCCTCTATTGGTAATCATAAATGGGCAGGGATAACTGTAGGGACGGCCTCAAGGGAACTCAAAGGATGCAGCCCCACAAAGGTCAGAGCTTCTTAAACATCTTTTCCTATTTTTTGCAGGTATATCCCAGCCAGTTTATGTCAGAAAGCTTGCAATCGAAGATTTTGTTTTTTTGTAGTGATGTTCGCCCTAGAAATACATTGCCGGATCTTTATCCCTTTAATTTTGTTTTGGCAAGGTAGAGAAGACACCATTTTTGAAACCCAAACACCTAGGCTTCTATAGCAGAGGCAAGGCAGGCAGAACTAGCTACTCACGGGCTACTCACTATTCCGCATTTTGAAACAATAATTCTGTGCGGAGTGTTCTAAAAGTTGTAATATATCACTCTTATATTTGTTATATTTTGTTGCAGATGCTTGGGGACATGCTCCAGTATAATCCAGTGGAGTGACCACTTTTCTAAGTCGTTATGATCTCAGCTCAGCAATAAGTAAGCATTTTAAACATTTAGAATGAAAGCATTATATATAATTCACAATTTAATTGGTGTGCTACTGTACAATTCTCTAAGAATATATGAACACTCAAACTTGCCATGTAACCTGCTCTTTTCTAGTTCCATTAAGATTCCAATTACGAAACTAGTGCACAAAGTCATTTTCACGATTTCCTCATTGTTGAAATGGGATTTACTGTATACCCAATCCTCACATTAAGAATCTCACTCAAATTTGGTGATGGATTCACGTACAAATTACAAGGATCATAATGTATGTTCCAGAATTAAGTGGCATGGGGGAGGAAGAAGGCCTAGAAAATGTCTGCATAGATTACTGCAGAGACGATTGCTCAAGCCTGCCAAATTATTTTCATTGTTCCTGCTAAATTATTTTCATTAACTGTACCTCTTAGACAACCCAAAAAATACTTTTAACTCCAGAGCCAATGTCTCCTCCTTGAGTGCCGCATGATCTAACCGTTGTAAAGAAGATAGCAGCACGAATGGTTATACGCCTACTTAAATAAAGTAGCATCACATGCTTCATCATTTGCTTTAACTAGACGCCCTGCTTATAAGGAGCAGTAGCTGCTTCACATACTTTAATATACTTACATTGTCGTTACATATAACATGCTTGTGCTGAGCTAAGGCAAACAAGGTCAAAGTAGCCTTAAATACTTCTTGATTTGATGCAACAAGTCATTTGCATCACCGGTTAGTATCACGTCATCAAGATCTAGAAATAATTAAAAAATAATAAAAATTATAGAGGGCGCCGGTTAGTATCACATCATCAAGACCTAGAAATATTAAAAAAACAATAAAAATTATAGAGGTTAATATTTTATCACGTTGGTCTTCCCTTTGTGAAAGAAGGAAGCAACAAAATGGCGCATCATCTTTCTTATATCTTTACTCTAACTAGATGCTCGAAAAACACATTGGTCTTCTTTTCATGTTGTAAATCCTGCTTATCTCATCTTCAGTCAACTTTGTATCCTTTAGATCCCTATAGTACTTAAGTTGTAAGTCAACTTTGTATCCGTTAGAATCCCTACCCATTTCGTATAAGGTCAACATATCATCCTTTTATTCTAATTGGCATAGTTCTCTCCACCTTCTGCTGGCAAGCTGGGTCTGTAATAGATTGGCAGACTGGGTCCATAATAGATGCCTGTGAGGTAGTATGCAAGAATAAAGCTTGACCACGAGAAAACAAGTTTTGTGGGTTACTTGGATCCAGATGTGGTACCATCTGCAATAATTATGAAACTAAGCATTACTGTAACAAGCATGTGCAGTAAGGTGACTTGTAGTTCATAGAATTGACTACAGTGTCACAATCCTTCTCGCACTCCCAGCATATGCCCATGGGACATTGAAGGCCAACATGATAATCTGAAAAGCAGCCACTATGTCATGGACAGAAATAATGCAAAAGCCATCTAAAGTGCACTCTGGCTTGCGGTGTCAACTTAATATAGGTAATAGTGTCCTTCATAAGCCTCTCCTTTTTGGAGTGCATTTCGGACTTCACTCAAGTGAGATTGAGAAGATACTGAATAAACGTCTCAACACTTACCAGCTCCTACCAGGTTCACGATGTCATGCTTATGAGATCAATGGACTAAAGTATTACTCCAGAAATATCAACAAGTGAAGATAATCTCACTTGAAAGCTCACAATAAATTTGTTGTCCTCGCAGACCAAGATACTTTCACATGACGACCCTAGGTTATATTATAGTACATGTTTAAAATTATATATTGAACTCAAAGTGCACAGAACAGACAAAGGAGCAACTCTAACAGGATTAAAATTGGAATTTTAATCTCATAGAATGATATGCTATGTGCTTAGGCTGAATGGATGCATCCATAAATCTGCGGTTTTTGACACTTTTCAGCAGACGTAACTTGGTAGGTTCTTAGATATAGCTAGATTTACAAGTGGATTCAAGCAAGGAACTGCCAGAAATGTTAGCAATAAATATGTGAATGCCAACATTGTGTTTGATGAAATTGCTATGCAGAACATTATATCTGGATTGTAATCCTTGCAGCATATGCACATCATGAGGAACCCAACTCAATTATTTTAATCTTTTAAAAATTTTGAAGGTCTTGATGCAGTGACATTTTGCAGTTGTTTAGCTGCTTGCACCTATTCCGGAGAGAATTGGTGGTCGCACATTTTTATTTTCTTGGCTGGTGTCCAAAACATGAGACACTTTTTAACATCATAATTATATTGTCAATCTTCTTGGGGAGTTATGTAGAATGTAATTTTAATATTATACTTCTTGACGTTCACCTTGTTTCATGCAAAAGCTATGAAACGACTTGCTTTATTCCTACATTTTATGCCATGTAATGCAAGTTGATATCAAATATACAAAGTTATACATGTAACTTTTTATGAAAGTTCATGTTGTTTTAGTATTGGAATTATCTAGTGCCTACACTAAAAGCTCAATAGAAGAATTTGTTCAACCTTGCAAATTCTACAATGGAGGCTATAATTTAGAAATGTCATAATTCCAAAAAGATGAGAATCAAAATGGGGCTTGTAGACTATCCTATAGAAACACATCCTAGAAAACACATTGGTCTTCTTTTCACGTTGTATACTTAACTTTATCTCACAATTTCGAACATAGAGTTAACTTTGTATCCTTTAAAACCTTTTGCTATTATATCCTTTAGAACCTTTTTCTATTCAACTTTGTGTTCTTTAGTTAATCTTGTATCAAGAACTTCTAGTTGTAGTCATATGTTTTATCTGGTTAGTCACCAAGGCGAACAGAATTTTCATTGGTTGCAATGTGTTCTGAACAACTGGTGGAATGCATGGCAAGCGCAGTACTATGAATTTGCAAATGACCTTACCTATTAGTTTAAACGTATCCAAGGAGGGTTGATCAAAACAGAAATACAGTATCTCATTTCATATTTCATTGTGTGATTATATTTGGAGGAGATGTTGCTTCAATATGTTTCTTCCATGGGATGCAATTATACTTGGTTTGGAGTTTACGATTCCATTTTGCTATCAAAATCTAGAAGCAAATTGTCATCAACAAATATGGAGCGTAACAACTTGGCCCAAGACATGATCTTAATGAAATTCTAAAACACGAGAATGGAAATCGTAAAAGATGATAACAACTAAAGAAACAATAATAATAAAACAACTAAGTTGCACTAACATGAAACAATAACCATAAAACAACTAGGCTAAGTTGCACCAACATGACTAAAACAACTAAATTGCAGCAACATGACTAACTTTCTGTGGAGTATATACACTGAGAATCTAGAAATTTCATCGCATATGCCAAAGAGCTCTAAGATTTCTTGGACGATAAAATTCAATTGAAATTTAGAAGAAAACGAAGAGTTTTTAACATCACGCCACTAGACAACATTCAAATGGACATGTGATCTAAGATTTCTTGAATGAAAAAAGCAAATTGAATTCAATTTAAATATCTTTGACATTTCTGGAAAATATAATTAAAATTCAATTGAATTCCAATCTAATATTGTATATAGAAATAACCATCAGGATATACCATGCACTAAGGGAATCATACTAGAACACGAAATGCATGTTGGACCGACGGCACCTTCCGATCGTCACAGAGCTCACATGCCGAATCACAAAATTTTTGCACCATTGCTACCAGTTCTCTATTTGGACGAAGCCGATATAGGCTTCAATAATTTTGTGCCTTTTTTCTTAATGCTTGGAATAGTGTTCTGTGTAGGCGGGCTTTCTACACAGGGCCGGATTTGGTTCCGGTTTTCGACTTGAATGAATAGGCGTGCAAGTAGCAGAATATCGGTAAGTCTCAAAACCAGAAGATTATCTGCAACTTCTAGTGCTGCAACAACAGGTCCCAGATCATTGGTAAAAAGTCCTTCCTCAGAATCCAAAAGTTTCCACACTGCCACTCGCGAAAAGAGCGAACCTAAAATGACAGGCGGGGACTCATGTGACAAAGGAACTCTGGGAAGACATTTGGCTCGAAGACTTGTGCAAGTCGGATTGAAGGATATATTTGCAGTTCCAGGGGATTTTAACCTCATTTTGCTCGATTATTTGATTGCCAATGAGAATCTGAATGTTATAGGATGTTGTAACGAGCTTAATGCAGGATATGCAGCAGATGGCTATGCCCGTTGTAAAGGCATAGGATGCTGTGTGGTCACATTTACTGTTGGAGGACTTAGTGTCATCAATGCCATTGCTGGGGCTTATAGTGAAAATCTTCCACTCATATGTATTGTTGGGGGACCTAATTCTAATGATTTCGGCACCAACCGTATCTTGCACCATACTATTGGCATCGCGGATTTTAGCCAGGAGTATAGATGCTTTCAACAAGTGACTTGTTGCCAAGTTAGACTCCCATCTTTACTTACCATTTTAAAGTGATTAATCAATGTGTTTGTAGTTGTAAACTGTTAATATCTGCATAGGAATATGTAGCATCATATGGGAGAAATGATTAAACCTAAATATCAAGCAGGTAATAATTCAAAGCTTGGATGACGCCCATGAGCTGATTGATCGTGCTATTTCTACTGCACTCAAAGAAAGCAAGCCTGTTTACATCAGTGTCAGTTGCAATTTGCCAGGCTTAACTCATCCATCTTTCAACCTTGAACCAGTGCCCTATGCTATTATACCAAGGTAACCCTATATACTTTTCTGAAGTATAATCAAGGAAACAATCTGATTGCTTTCTTGATGCAGGACAAGTAACCCAGCAAGCTTAGAGGCTGCAGTCAATGCAGCTGCAGAGTTTCTTAATTCAGCAGCGAAGCCAGTTTTGGTGGGAGGACCAAAACTTAGAGTAGCTAAGGCAAGAACAGCATTTGAAGAGCTGGCTGATGCATCTGGATATGCAGTTTCAGCTATGCCTTCTGCCAAGGGACAAGTCACAGAAACACATCCACACTTCATTGGCACTTACTGGGGTGCTGTAAGCACACCCTTCTGCCTGGAGATTGTTGAGTCAGCTGATGCATATTTATTTGCTGGACCAATATTCAATGACTATAGTTCAGTTGGATATTCCCTACTTTTTAAGAAGGAAAAAGCTGTCATTGTGCAGCCTGATCGTGTGACAGTTGGAAATGGGGCAGCATTTGGATGTGTGTTGATGAAAGACTTCCTTGAGGCACTTGCGAAGATAGTTAAGAAAAACACAAATTCTTATGATAATTTCAAACGAATATTTGTCCCAGGAGGGCTTCCTCCTAAAAGTGATCCAGGTGAAGCGCTTAGGGTAAACATACTTTTCAAATACATACAGGTACACTCTGTCTCTATCTATGACACTATCCATTCAGATCACGCGACGTATCTAATGTTTATAGTCCTCTCCAGGATATGCTGTCTAAGGACTCCGTGGTCATAGCAGAAACTGGAGATTCTTGGTTCAATTGTCAAAAGCTAAAAATGCCTGAAGGTTCTGGGTAAGTAAAGCCATCTTATTGACCTCTTATATTCACCTTCCACCAGGGCTATAAGATCTACCATTTGCTACTTTTGTTGCTTCTTTCAAGAACAACGTCCATGGGTAAAAAAAAAAAAAAAAAAAAAAATGCACGGGATTTGGGCATTTGTTAGTCTCGCACGTGGATTATGCCTTTCAGTAATTTTTTTAATCCTGGAAATAATTTTAACCAAGATGCTTGAATTTATTTCTAGGTACGAATTTCAAATGCAATATGGATCCATTGGCTGGGCTGTGGGTGCAACATTAGGATATGCACAGGCAGCACCAGATAAACGTGTGATTGCATGCATTGGCGACGGGAGTTTCCAGGTAAAAACCGATCTCTATCACAATCACTTGACATAATATGTCACATCAAGATAAAAGAAGATGACAGAAGTGACACAAATATGCAAATAGTCAAATGCCCAATTAACCATGTTTTGCACTTCTACTTAGGTGACTTGCCAAGATGTCTCAACAATGTTAAGGCAACAACAGAAAACTATTATTTTCCTTATCAACAATGGAGGCTACACAATAGAAGTGGAAATCCATGATGGACCGTACAATGTTATAAAGAACTGGAATTACACGGGGCTCATAGATGCGTTTCACAATGGCGAAGGACATTGCTGGACTACTAAGGTGTGTAATGTGATCATCAAAGCTTTACTTACCATCCCAAACTCCTTTCATCAAAATGCCATCTGCAATTGCAGGTGAAGACGGAGGAAGAGCTTGCTGATGCAGTAAAAACAGCAACGGGAGAAAAAAAAGATTGCCTCTGCTTTATAGAGTGCATTGTTCACAAGGATGATACCAGCAGAGAATTGCTTGAGTGGGGCTCGCGGGTATCAGCAGCCAATGGTAGGCCACCAAATCCCCAATAGCACCAAATACGAATGATTTTCAAGTTGTGAAGCCTATTTTTCACTCTCTAGAATACTCGAGCCAACCAGTTTGTGGGTGGTAAGTTTGAATAACTGGACAAGAACAAGAGCTATAAAATTTGAATCCTCAAGGATATGGCCATGAGGTATTAATTTCCTCATGAGTAACATATATCTTTTAGTTCTGGTTAGTCTTCTGTACAAATAAGAAAAGATATCACACAAGAATTTTGATGATAGAAGTCATACTTCTCCAATTCCTTGCTTGCCCTTTCTATTATTTGATGATGTGCACTTGCGCCTCAATACAAGTCTTGATCAAAACATCAACACCAAGAGTATGGTTGCAAAATTACCTTGCTCACATCCTCAACCATCAAACCATCATAACTGACAGCTTTAATACAAACATAAATATTTGCAGTTTCAAGATATGGCACAACATATCCAGCTTTATTGAGTTGCACATGCACTTCACTACAGACTCTCAAGAAACTTTAACAAGGAAAACATGGTCCCGGACATAAGAAAACATGTGCAACATGTGGCACACCATATGACAATCAAGATATATGATAACATGGTCTATGACATAAGAGAACATGTACTACATGTGGTTTACCATATAAAAAACAGGATACATAACATGATAAATGGCATGATGATACATATATATTGTGATATATAACATGGATAAAGGATGATATAGGGTATTATGATACATATATAATAGTGCAAGACACATAAGGTTCGGGAACCTTGCCAAAAAGTTATAAAGTAGTGGATCCTGGTTTCCAAGGTCCGTTTTTGGCATGTGCATGCATCATGCGTTTGTTGGACATGCGCTCGGCACATGAGCATGCTACATGGACATGTGGCATGCGCATACAACATGCGAATGGGGACAGGCTTTCTCGAATTGGCAACCAGGCATCTTAGAAGGACACATTGGGCTTATATTATGCCTAAGCCTTTGGTCTAGTGGTAACACTAGTCGTAGAATAGTTATTTCTTGAGATCGAGATTGCCCAAAGTTGCATTATGTATAGTTTTTGTTGGAATGTGATTTTTATGTCATTAACCAATGGCCACAAATTATTAGATTATTACCTTCTTGGATTTCGGTCAAAAAAAAAAAAAAGGGTCTCTCATAAACAACCACATGATCATCAAATACATGCGAGGTACCCACAACATTGAGCAACATTTCCATGATGTGCAACATATGTCATGGCATATGAACACAATAGAGGACAATGATATGACAATACAAGAGAAACAAAAAACATTATTAGCAATGCCATGTTGACATTATAAAGTATGTTAGATGCACTTGTAGGATTCTATTGTGCTTGAGAATAGCATATACTCAAGGTCTCTCATAAACAACCACATGATCTTTGTGGGAAATAAATACATGCAATGAGCAACATTTCCATGATATGCAACATATACATGTCATGACATATGAAAGACGACATATGAACACAATAGCAGACATACTACACGGGAAACAAATACATGCAACATGCCCACGACATCCAGCAATATTTCCATGATCAACATATGTCATGGCATCTGAATGAACAAAATAGAGGACATATGACATTACAATATCCAAAACATGATTTGCAACATCATGAAATAATACACAATATGTTGGATGCACTAGTAGGATTCTATTGTGTGTAAATATAATAGAATGTATTAGAATAGATTTCTTAACATTCACGAAGACCAAGAGCTCATGGGACCTATACAATGGGCTAGTACAACCATTACTACTAGGATTAGAAAACCCTCGCCTAAGGGTTTTTAAGGGAAGAACCTTCGCAACAATGATGATACTAGGCAACATAAACAAGTAGATCATGGTGACTACTGAGGGCAGAGCAATTGAAGACGGACATGCACAGGAGGTGTTCTAAGAAATGGTGGGAGCGTGAACTAGAATGCTAATGTCAAAGAATGATTCCTAACCATCTCAAATGCAGGACATCTCGGAAGAAACTACAAGTCTCGAGTTTGAGATAGCCCAATATCACACTCTAAACTAGTGGGCGTCAAATCCTATAGATGCAATGTAAAGTGGTTGAGGGCAGGGCGCAACCGAGCAATGTAGTGTGGTGTGTCGCTGCATGTCGAGTTGGACGAGCACTTTATTGGCTCCCAAAACGGGAGGGTCCTACCAAGTTTATTCGCTCCTGCAAATCAACAGGTATTCAAAGGAGTGAATACCCTTTTAATGACATGGCAGCCAGCGTGGAAAAGGGGGATTCACATGAATGAATACCCTTGCACACGTGGCAAAGGGGTATAACAATGTTTAAATTGAAACGGGAAAATTTAAAATTCCCGTTTGAAAGATTCCCTCAAAAATTTTGGAAGCTTTTTA
>JAANSK020277602.1:0-20777 GCA_011763485.2 Isoetes engelmannii
GGAATGTCCACATTCACATCATTTTCTCTCACTTGGCTTTTGCCATCATTGGTTACTTTGTCAGCTTGATTGCCAACCTCATCCTTTTGTTCATCTTTTTCGTTCACAAGTTCAAAGCCCATACTTTCCTATAAAAAAAAAAAAGCATAAGCATTTGAAAAAGAGAACTAGTATAAATATGTCATAAGTAGTACCTGTTGATGATGTTTAATCTTCTGCTGAGACTTTTTCTCTTGTATCATCTCGTGTTTGCGCTCATAAAAATCAAAATCCTCCAATATTGAGGTTTTGGAGTCAAAGTTCTTGAAGATATTTAGCATTTCAAGCCCTTGCACAGAATCCACCTAGAAGCAAGAGTATAGTGGTCCAATAAATAAAATGTAGAATGCCAAAAGAAATGTTTAGGTATCATTTGGTATCATTAGTGCAATGTACAACATTTTGACAACTTCTTGCCATATACGAGTCTAAAGACATATGACAACTTTTTCTCCAAATACTGAGGCATGCAAACTAACAGAAACTCGTACGCATACCAAACCACTAAATAACTCAAGTAAATAGAACTTATAGCTCAAATTATTTTTGCACAAAGACTAGGTGACCTTATTGTGCTATGTACTAAAGCACTTGATCTCATAAAATCTAAGCAATCTGTTCCCGATGTTCATAACATCTTCATTGTTTAACATGAAAAAGCATGCCACAATCCGAACAAATTACCAGGTATCCATCTTTCCTAGCTATAACCTTAACAGTCATTACCTCCTGCGTATCTCTACTGTTTGTTACCGGCCTATTCTCATTGTTCTGCAGAATTATATGACGAAGCTGGCTATTAGGAATGTCCTTCACAATATGCCATCGCACCGTAAATTTACCAGTCCACTTGTCTTCCAACCAGAAGTCCACACTTTTACCAAAATCAACAGGAGAAGTCATCTCTGCAACTCCACAAAACTGGCCACTGGCATTCACCTAAGAACCATTATAAACTTCATTATACCTAAGCTTCAAAATTTAGATGTAAGTAAAGCAATGCACTCACAGAAAAGAAAAGGAACACGGGGCATTCTTTCGCATTGCTTTTTATTTTTAATTGAGCATCATGATATGCTGCATCCAATCGCTTGTTACCATTGGGAGTGCTCGCCCAAACATTGTACTTTATGCTCTTGTGTACATCATCCTCACTATAAGATTTGATGACAAAAAACTTCGCATCCTCGTACTTGGTTGGAAAATCCGCCCTATTATATTGCTCTTTTAATGCTGCCAACCCATCATCCTCGGTTGTCTTTGCACCATGCCCACGTGGAGGGTGCAGCATTCTTAATGTGGATTCATTAAACTTCATTCTCTGATTCTGGGCATTTAAAAGTCCAAAATTCCCATTCCTGGCATTCCAAGCTAAACCACCACTCCAGTGGCCTGTGTTGGTGTAACCACCTAAAGCACAAGCTTTAATCCGTGATGGAGAAAAAGATTGGCCAGGCAGTGGATGTTCAGGGAAATCTCGTCTCCACGGACCACCCCTATAATTTGCAGATGAACCTGGCCATGGTGATTGCATTATCTGTATGGAACCTTTTAGTAAGAAGCACAAAAAGGGGCTATAAAACGTCATGTAATGATTTCCTTCTGACCTTTTCAGGTGGAAAAGATGAATTCCTTGCAGTAAAACCTCGACCATTGGCATGAAATGGCTCCGCAGTTCTGTTAGCTGGCAAAAAACCACTAGTGTTATCTCCCTTGAAGGCTGAGGCACGGTTTGAAGGATTCTGCTTTCTCCCTTCATGTCCATCTTGTGCATATATCGGAGAATGTTTCTGACCTAACGGTGGCATAGCCCCCCTTCCAAATGGCATTCGAGGTGCCATCCATCTCCCTGACATCATGTTCCCCTCATAGGCATTATAGCCACCCAACCTCTGCATTTTGTGAAGACAATCGTTTCTCGCCCCTGGAGGCGTCATCCTCCCTTCTGAAAATGGTGGTGGATATTGAGAACCTGGGGGCATTGGTTGATGGTACATATGGGTAGAATATTGAAATACATGGGGGGCCATGTACATCTGACCTTCGCCTCCTGCAGGAACAGGGCTTCCTGGAGACAAAAGACCACCAGGGAGGTATGGTGCATACCTTAAAGCCGCAGGATGTGCCAATTCACCGCTCTACATAGAACCGAATGGACGAATCAGCAATCATCCTCTAGATATATGAACATATAAAGCTTTCTTTTAGGAAGAAATTACATACAGAAGATTGTTGTGTTCCTTTTGCAACATACTGCCCATCCTCCTTATCCAATCTATTGGGCAAATGATTCATGGATGCTGAAAATTGAAGTGGATCAACTCATTCAAGAACTCTGGGAACTGTTATTGTCATTCGAGACAGCTAAACTTGTACACAGAGTACTTGCAAAACTACTCACCTGGGACCGACCTCTCTTTATCAGGAGAATGGGCATGACCAAGTAATAATGCTTCTTGCAAATTTCCTCCACCATTAGCAGATACCTAGGTTGCTCATATTTAACACAGCACCATCAGTAAAACATGCAGAAAAAACTATCTAGCGGACATGTACACATGTCTCCTATGCACTGTATATTTTTCTTACATAATGCATATCTTATAACCTACATAAGTGTGCATCTTGTGCTTGTTATATGTGTATTAGTTACATTGATAACATTTTACATTCAAATTCCTGGCAACCAATGCCAATGCTTCTTTTACAATTGTAGAGCATTCACCTCTGAGTAATTATTATGCTTCACTGGATCCACCTTGAGTTTCTGCAATATTTCACTCATTTCTACCCGAGATGTCAAAGAAAATAGTGCCCAACAAAAAAGGTGAGTGTATTTATGGAGCTTTAACAACAGATTGTATGAAAGGATACCCTCGTCTACATCACTAGATGCCCCTGATATCAGCGGCTTTAGTGCTTCGCCTAGCAAGTTTTCTTGTGAAGAGTCTGACAAGGTTGACATTGTTCCGTAACAAGATTTCTTTCCAAATAAGATTCAGATGGAACCAAACTCGTTTAACGGACAGCCGGAATAAAAAGAACCTTTTTACAATTGAAATCTTTTATCTTTGAGGTTCCTGCAACTCCCCTTTCAAAGCTTCAACCTCACCTGAACCGACCAAACAGATCGTTAGAAAAGAAAGCAGGATCAACAACCCCAAATGCAAATAGTCCGATTCAGCTCTCGATTGCAAAAGCATGCTATTATAGCTCTGTAAAAAACCCTACCAAAACCTCCAGGAAAAGGAGTAGCACAAAACGAAGCCAAAGAAAAAAACTACTGACCTGATGCAGATTTTTTGCCTTGGGAAAGCGGCCAAACTTATACCGCCGTTACGATTTTGAATGTGGAAAGGAGACAAAAGCCAGCCGATTCTGCGTTATTCGAAGAATGGTAAAGCAGGGTTGGCCTGCCGGATTCAGACCTCAAGGAAGTGCGGGAAGAATGAAAAATCAGGTAACCAACACAGATTCTTCTTCATCCCCCCACCTCTGAATTGTCGGAAACTCGCTCCACCTGTTGTGTGTAGAAGGTCACTGTCGTGGCCACATCACGCCCTTCCAGTTAACATCGTACGGTCCATGTTGGGACCCCCTCCACCCTCACCCTCACCCTCAGCCTCAGCCTCACCCTCGCCCGTCTCAACCTCGCCTAGCTTGTTCATAGATACCTTAGGGGGGTTTCTCATGGACGGAAACCTCCAGGTTTTTTGGAGGTCCGATTTCTTGGGCTCAGGTCTTGGACCTTACTTTCTGCTCAGGTTTCGGACCTGATTTTGATCCACCATCTCATATTTCATTCTTGTGTATCAATCGACTGAGATGTTGGAAAAAAAAAACCTTGAGGTCTTTTGATTCACCAATCTCAACTGGTGGCGGGGGTGGAGGCACGCGATCTGGAAAAGGATTCGTCGTATAAGGTTCCACAAAAGAAACATGGAATACCGGGTGCAGCCGAACTGAAGGCAGGAGCTCCAGCCGGAAGGCAGCATTCCCGACTTGATCAAGGATTTTATACGGACCCAAGCGGCGATAATCCAACTTATCACAAGGGCATGTTGTGGGCAGATCGCGGTGCATGAGCCAAACAGGATCCCCAACTGCAAAATGTGAAGCATCTTGGCGATGCTGATCTGCATGATGGTGGTACCATTCCTGGGCCTGGAGAAGCTACCCCTGAAGGTCATCTTGGAGCTGACGGAGCTTCTCAAGTCGGTCTTCGGCACTGGGGTTAACCGAATCAGAGCCTGGAGGAAGGAAAGACCAGCGAGGATGGGTGCCGGAATTCACAAAGAATGGTGTCTGTCCGGTAGAAGCATAGACTGAATTATTGTAAGTGAATTCAGCCAAGGGGAGCCAGCTGACCCAGTCATCCTGCTGAGATAATTATGAAGCACCGCAAATACTGCTCAAGGGTTTGGTTGGTACGCTCCACTTGCCCATTAGTCTCCGGGTGGTGGCCTGAGGAAAGAGAGCATTCCACGCCCAAGAGTTGCAGGAGCCGTTTCCAGAAACCGGCAACAAACTCTGGGCTGTGATCACTGATAATGGTATCCGGCAAGCCATGGAGTCGAACCACTTCTCGGAGCAAAAGATCAGGTGTACCTTCATTCGTGATGGATGTGCTGCATGGTATGAAGTGCGCCATCTTGGAAAAACGGTCAACAACCACCAGGATGGCGTCATGCCCCTGAGAAAGATGGGAGCTCGACAATGAAATCCACTGAGATGCTCTTCCATGGGCTGCCTGGAACTGGCAAGGGCTGAAGCAGACCATGTGGAAGGTGTTTGGGAGTCTTCGCCCGGCAACAAGTGTCACAGGAGCGTACAAACATCTCCACAGTGCGTCGGAGGCCCGACCACCAATAATCTCGGCCAATGAGTTCCAGGGTCTTGGTAACTCCAAAGTGGCCGGCAAGAGGAGAATCATGACAAGACTGCAACATTTGAAGTCTGGGAGCACCGTCAGGAACGTACAGAAGTCCATCACGGAAAACGAGCCCATCTCGAACCTCAAACTGTTCATAATCCGACCGTGTCCGCTCAGGGGAATCGCCACTGCGATTCTGAAGAGCAGAGCCCAGATGTGAGACAATATCCTGAGCCAATGGGTCGGAGGGAAGAGCCGTCCGAATTGACTCCAATAGGGCAGAATCATGGGGCCTCTCAAACAGTGTGATGGCCATCAGCTGCAAACGATCCGGCCCCAGAACAACATGTGAGTGCTGATCAAAAGCAGGGTCTCCTGGCTTTGGCTCGAGGCAGGAACGCCGAGACAAGGCATCTGGCTTCCCTTGGAGGGCCCCTGGCCGATACTTGATCACAAAGTCGATGCGTGACAACACTTGTGTGTGCCACCGTGCCTGACGCCGATTGAGGACCCGGGTAGACTGAAAATACTCGAGATTCCGGTGATCAGTGTAAACTGTGACCTTGTGAGGGGATCCTTCCAAAATTCGCCTCCATTCCTCAAATGAGTCAACTATTGCCATCAGCTCCTTGTCATAAATGGGATAGTTGATCTCAGCAGCCTGGAATTTTCGTGAATGGTAGGCAATCGGATGCAACTCATGATCATCCCCCTCTTGTGACTAAATACCCCCAAGAGCAAAGTCGGATGCATCCGCTTCCACCACATACGGACGTGAAGGATCCGCATGGGCAAGGACTGGTGCCGAAGTGAAAGCATGCTTCAAAGTGACAAACGTCGTTTCCGCTTCCACACTCCATTCAAAAGGCACATTCTTGGACGTGAGACGTGTCAAAGGAAGGACAATCTCTGAGTAATCCTTGTTGAAGTGACGATAGAAATTGGCAAACCCCATGAAGCACTGGATATCTTTGGCCGAAGAAGGTGTCTCCCAATCAAGCATTGTTCTAACTTTCTCAGGATCCATTGAAACGCCGTGAGAAGTGATGCAATAGCCAAGGAACTCGACATGGTCTTGCTCAAACTGACACTTCTCCAACTTGGCATAGAGCCCATGTTCGCGCAGCTTCTGCAGGACCTTCCAGGCATGTTCTTCATGTTCTTCCAGAGTCTTCAAATAGATCAAAATATCATCCAGATAGATGATAACAAAGAGGTCCAAGAACTCCCAAAAAAACATCATTTGCCATGTGCTGAAAAACTGCTGAAGCATTGGTCAGGCCAAAGGGCATGATGGTATACTCAAAATGGCCATATCGGGTTCAGAACGCTGTCTTTCATTCGTCATCTTCTCTGATCTGGATCAGGTTATAGGCACCGCGAAGATCAATCTTGGTGAAATACCGTGCACCTTGCAGCCGCTCAAGCAATTCTGGAATCAGAGGCAAGGGGTACCGGTTGCGAACAATGATCTTGTTGAGCCCGCGATAATCTACAACCAACCACAAAGAACCGTCCTTGGAAACAAAAGATAGGAGCGCCAGCGGGTGACTGGGAATGCTGGATAAAGCCAGTTGCAAGGTTCTCCTCAATATAAGTCCGCAGAGTCTCCAACTCTGTTGGTGATAAGCCATAGATGGGACCATATGGTGGAGTCGTCCCTGGCTGGAGATCAATGGGACAGTCATACGGACAATGCTCTGGAAGTTTGCTGGCTTTGACCTTGTGGAAGATGTCAGCGAAATCCTTGTACTTGTCGGGAAGAACTGGAACAAATGTCACAGAAGCCGAACTGGTTGCTGGATGAACTTGAATTGCAAACATCAAAGTGGGATCTTGTCTTCCTGATTGGACAAACTTCTGCAATGAGATTGTCGAGATACGGAGCTGAGGACGTGAAGAAGACTTGGGAAGATTGCCATCGCGATCCTGATGAGCGGGAACATGTACAGGAATAGAATCAGGAACCGAGACGGAAACAGGGGCAAGAACAAAAATGGGAGCTGGAACAGATGCGGAAGCAGAATTCGAAACAGGAACAGGAACAGGAACATGAACAGAGACGGAAACTTGATCTGGAGCTGGAATAGAGACTGGGACGGAAATTGGAACAGGATTGCGAGCAGGAATGAAAACAGAATCAAGAGCAGAAACCGGAACTGGGGCAGAGTCAGGAACATGGACGGGAACTGGAACGGGAACGTGGCACGAAGCAGAAACAGGATTCGGGTTGTGGGCCGAGGTGAGGTCAGGAGCCCATGAGACTTTATGGGACGGAGATGGCAAAACAGAGGCAGGATTTGTCAGAGGATCAGAACTGGAGCAAGAGCTATCAAAACAAAATGATCTGGAGTGCTAGTTAATCTGTGGGTTGTGCAGTTCGAGCCAAGGGAGACCCAAAACTACAGGCGCATGCGGGCTAGCAATGAGATTAAAGGAGATGCTACAAGATGCTCCGTCGAACAGAAGCCGAACAAGTGCAGTACATTCAGTGACTGCGCTCGAGGAGATCTCACGTCCATGAACCACACCAAAAGCACTGGGATGCTCAACTCTGCTTCTAGGGATGGCGTGCTTGAAAGCGAATGCACTGTCCATAAGCAAGCATTCGCGCCACATCAAGATGTGCTGACGCTTCCAACTTCCCGGCCTCTGACTCCAGCACCACAGGAATGAAAAACTCCTTGACCTTATCCGAGGGAATAAACCCCTTATTGCATCTGGGTGGAGCCTGAGGAATGGCGATCAGCCGACGAGAGGCTCCTACTCGGACCGACCACTGAAGTTTTTCGACTGATTTGGGCGCTTAACTGGACACCCACGAACCATATGCCCAGCCCCACCGCAATAGAGGCAAAGGTAGGCCTCCCGTCTGCGCTGCTTCTCGGCTGCCGACAAGAGTCCCCCAACTGCCCGATCAATCTGCATAGGCACTGGCCCTTCTGGCATAGGCGGCGATTCAGAAACTGTTATGGCTACTGGAGTGTGTGGAGCTGGGGAAACATGTTGATTCCGCCTTTCTTGCTTACGCTCGAAAAGGCGGTTGTCACAACGAACTGCAAACTTGATAGCTTCCCCTAAATTTTGTGGGTCCTCCATACTTAACAACATATCCTTAACATCTTCACGCACGCCCCTTCGAAAACAGTCCCGAAGGGCAACATCGTCCCAAGCAGTATCGATTGCAATCTGGTGGAACTCAGACGCATAAACTGAGGCTGGGCGTGATCCTTGCCTGAGGTTACTGAGTCGGGTCACTGTTGTCCACTGTCGGTCTGTATATCCAAAACAGGCTTCGAGCTCAGCTGTAAAACTAGCAAAGTCTTGTAACTCTGACGCTTGCTTCTCCAACAAGGGGGCAAACCAACTGAGAGCCAGCCCCGTAAGAAGAGACCCGACTAAACGTACTTGCTCCTGACCTGTGGGGTACCTATGAGGATGTTGGATAACAAGTCGAACCGGATTCAAAAAACCCCGGAGTTTGGACCTAGTGCCATCAAATTTCTCCGGCAAACTGATCTTCGGCTCTGATGGTCTCATCCCCGAGCTGGAAGTTGATTCATTGGAAGTTAGCCGCTCTCTAAGCTCCTGGTTATCTCGACGCAATTGCTGACAAATTTGTGCGAGCTGTTGCAGCTGCTGAGCATATGTAAAAAGCTCCCCCATGAGGGCCAACAGTATCAAAGACTGCTCAGAGGAATTGCACCGGCGATCTGACAAAGCAGGGCAGAGCAGAAATTTTTCAGAACTAGCTCAGGAGGATCACCCTGGCGATCAGGCTGAGCTGAGCTAAGCACATTTTTTTTTTAAACCCATAACAGCTAAGGAGGATAGCGACCGCGATCCCAAACAGCAAGAAACCAAGAATTTTTCACCCAAACATGCCTAACTGGATTGCCGCCGCCATCCTGAGGAGCAAAACAATACAAAAGAAAACACCTACTTGGTCTGATCAGTCACAGGTCCGGTTCAAACTGTCAGGAACCTACCCGAAATACACGGACACTACGTACAAAAATACAGAAGGTGTATGCCAAGATCTGGCAAGAATTTTATTATACAAGTGAAACAAGAGTACAATGGCCCGAAGGCACTCAAGAATACAGAACAGGAGTACAATGGCCCGGAGGCGCTCAGGAAAATAGGACAGACACTGAGAGGATTCAAGACTAGCATTGAACCGGAATAGCTAGCCAAGAGTGAGGCTTCGCTATATATACTCGCACCGGCGGTCACGATCACGCCACTCCAGTGGTTGAGATGGCGTGATGTGTCATCCATGCATGGCATCCGTGTGACGACCGTATTGGTCAATATTCGTATGGTCGTCACAACAACCGCCTCCGCTTCCAAATCAGCCACACTAGTCAAGCGACACACAAGTACAAAGCTTGCTTCTTCAAGAGGGACCAATCAGCAGGATACAGATGCAGCAACAACTGCTGACTAGACAACCTAACTCGGAACAGGCCCCTGACCCAATCCCAAACCACCTACAAGTGAGAGCACAGGACCAAGCAATGCTCCACGGATTCAGGATGGAGGCCACAACACGAGCAAAGAGGGCTCACACCCGGCTTAAATCTGCTCACAAGGGCATTTACCCGGATACCGCGGTGCACCACCTGCCACAAAAGCACTCTGACCTTCGGTGGGGGAAGCGAACTCCACGTCCATGTCCAGACAAAGCGCCAACGAGAGCCCTGAAGCTGCAAAGACCACTTCCCAGAAGGGGGCAAAGTGTCATGTATTACCAATACCCTATAACAAGACCGCACAAAACATGTGGCAGCAACATCAGGATGAACCCGCTAAACCTGCACCACCACATCCTCCTGGAGCACAAGAGGTATATGATGCGGAATGCGACCCGCCACCTGCTCCTAAATGGCCCGATCACATGCACATATTGCTAACATGATATTAAAATAGTTGTGCATGTCATAATAGATAATAAATTAGACAATTAGATATTTGATATTAGATAATCAGTTGTGTTGTGGATAGGTAATAAAGTAGTTTAGGGATCTAAGCCCTTCAATAACTATTTGCATTGCCCCCCCCCCCCCCTCCCACAATCATGAATACACACGAAAAGAAATAATCGCAGTGAAAATTTCTTGTATATTATAGTTTAACCAGCAAAAATGCATTGTTATGTCTACACAACCACATGTTTCTAGAAGGCACCCCTCGATGGGTAGCACATCAATAAAATTTCCTTTAAGGTCTAGGAAATAACAAAGTTCTTCAAATAGTCTAGTACCTGTAGTATGGATCTATAGTAGAAACAAATGCATATGTCCTTGATGGACCACCTTAACTATGTCCTTTCTGTCCTTTCTTTGGGTTACATTTCTTGCATGATATAGATAAGAGGAGGGTTTAATGGCAGTTTTAAAGAGGACATTGTTTAAGGGCAGTTTTAAAGAGGACATGGTTTAATGGCCATTCTATATCTACACATTTCATGGTCCTATAATGTTCATCAAAACAACATATTTAGTTGTTTACCTTAAGCTTCTGAATGAAAAGCATAAACAATTCAATGTAATGATATACTCCTAATTACACTTGTCTTGCTTTTCCTTTAGTTTCTCACCTTTTAAAATTCCAAACAATACAAAATCTCCCAAACCTCCGGATTCCCTTGATCTACGTAAGGCTTAAAATTGCCCTTGTCACAAATTGATTCTACATATCTCTTCTATACCCTGAAGTACCTGTAAGGTTCTATTCAAACCATTTTATAGATCTTGCCTCTTGTCGTTATTTACTAACATTCTACGTTATATAATCAATCGATAAATCAGAGCAAACATTTGCACCTACCCATTGCCCAAGCCTGCCCTACTGCTAGTTCTTTTTTTTCGGAGGCAAGATATTTTTATTTTATTAATAAGAAAATGGCACAAGACCTTATTACACGCCTCTTCAAAATGCTAGATGGGAAATATTCATACCACATCCACAAGGAAAGGTGGGTAAGGTAAGACAAATGTAGTACTAGAGCAAAGGTAGCTCTATTTCTTCTCTATCAGTCCTGATACTATAGCAGGTCATCCCTTTTCCCAAAAGACAAGTACTTGAAGACGAGCCTCGACTTCTTCTCAGAAATAACAGATACTAAAAGAGAAGCTCTTGAATCTTTCCACCTGTTTGAGGCACCTCACATATCCTATCAATGTGGGCATCAAACCTGCCAAGATAAGATGCTACCATACATCGAGTCCCTTCAGGTTAAACAAAAATAGAGAGCAACAAAAATCCTGAAACCATAACCACTTGACGCTCCTCCACCTGTAGATGCAAAGCAGTTGAAGAGGGCAAGAGAGTACGTTTCATCCCGTGCGTTAACTAGGCCTGGACTAGTTCTCATCCATAGAGGTACTACAAGAGGTTACTCCGTCTTCCTACTACAGAGGACATCTCCCAAGCCTGCCCCAAAAGAAGTGGTCTACTAGCTCCATCTACACACCTCAACTGCTTTGCTTAGGTCTCGACTACAAGTCATTATCTGTTCTCTTGCCTTATTCAGTCTGTAAGGCACTAAACCAGTTAATAGAACCTCATCTTCCCCTAGTTGGGAGAGGGGGGCGGCTGACCGCAATAATGCTCCAAGGCAAAGCATTCTAACTGCCACATGGATCGTAAATAGAAATTCTAGCAAGCAACACATAAGCCCTGATATAGAATTGCCCAGAACTGAAGAATCGTGCTTAGAAGTATCCAGATCCTAGCATTAGCTCGTACTACCACTAAGCTTAAGCTGCTCATCAAACACGAAGCTGAAGCCATCACCATTACTTACCCTTTCAAGGACGACTGCAAAGAAGCGAGGAAGAAGAGGAAGCGGCCATTTCTCCTCCAACATCTCCTCCTGCACATAAGCCCATAAGCCTAGGTCACACCTGCAACCTCAGATTTGCAGGCAGCGGTAGCTATCTCGCTGCTCCTCCAGTTCTCAAGGGTATCGGATGGGTCTGCAGGAGTTCGAGCGGCCGCCGCCACCGCTCTAGGTGCAAACCCTAAACATCTTCGATTTTCAAAATGGCCGTCATATATATTCTTCTTGTCAAGCATGTACCATTTTAGAATAGAATAACATAGTATAGAATAGAATAACATTTTTATTGTGCACGGAGACCAATTGGCCTATGGGACCCATACAAAGAGCAAACAACAAGTGCATTACGGCCATGATGAAAAAACCCGCCCCGAAGGGTTTTCAAGGGAAAAGCCTTGGCGGTAATGAACTTGCTGGTATACTGTACATGAAGATGCCACCACAACCCAGAAGGGCAGAGCCGATACCGCTCGTCCATGACTTCCTGAAGATATGACCCAAGAGATCCCACCGCATCGGTGCTCAACAAGAGATGGAATGGTTGGTTCGGCACCACCAGCCGAGGATATCGTGCCTTAATCTGTTCATAGGAGGGGCGGGTTTGTAGAGCATGATGCTCATCTTCAATGATCCCTTGGCTGCGTTACTGGCAAGTCCTGTCCTCCCGTGCTTCCCTTGCCTATTGCCCCATTTCAATACGGGGATGATGTCCAACCGTGCGGATAGAGGCTTTCAACATGCACTTTTTCATTGACAGTGGGGTGCTTAGGTACTGGTGTGGGTCTCGTGTGAGCGTGGGATTCACCTATTGCATGTAGTGCACCAGCTTGACCTATGCCAGAGCCTCAGCGTCCCAGAGCTTACCAAGGAAACAAGTGTCCAAGTATGTTTTCATTTCCTCTTGCTCCTTCTTTGTGCGGACCTCTCCGCACCTGTGTGCCTAGACATGCCACTAGGAGAGCCACTGGGTCTGTTTGTCCTTCCAGCAGGCTTTAAGACGTTGCGGGCCTATCACGACTGCTAAGGCCACCTTAGGTAGTCAGTCATTCTCCATGCAAACTACTTTCTGAAAGTACAAGAGGTGGTGGCACATGGCTACCTTCTGAAGTGGGAGGAAGCCTGTCTCCAGAAGTAGTATCCGACATGACACTATGAACTTTACCGCGAGCACGCACGCCAAGAAATCCTTATGTACACGTTCAAGGTCACCCCATGTGGTGGCAGATATGACTGGACCACAAACTTCCACCCCGCACAAGAGAACTGACTCAATCAAAGGTCTGAACATGCGTGACTGATGATCCCAGGCATACATCTATGCCTAATGACTGTTGTCTGCATGGCATGCAAGGCCTTCCAGCATACACCAACCCGTAGTCGGATGCAACTATCCCAGTGCGTGGTAGTGGACAACTCTATTCCCAAGTACTTGTAAGTCGAAGTCACTTCCATGGTTTGTCCCTGATACGTGAAGGAGGTGGCCTTGGGTGACAAAAGAATGACACCAGCAGGACCTTAGTCTTAGCCAAGTTAACTCGTATGCTTGTGTACTGGCAGAAAGTGGCAAGAGTGTCCATATAGTGCTGCATGTCTTCGGGAGTGTGTGCCAAGACGTCAGCATCATCAGCGTAGATCAACTGCCTGATAATGTGGTGTGCCAACAGGGTTCCCATTCCCCCGTGTTCGGCCATCCAGTGTTTCAACTGGTCAATGTAGAGGCCAAAAAATGTAAACGAGAGGGGGCAACCCTGGCGCACTCCAATACTGCCTATCCACCGGCTGGCCCGATGGAGCCAGGCATCCGGAGCATGCCTCATACAACCAGTAGATTGCATTTTGCAAGTCTATGGGTGTCCTGAGTCGCTGCAACTTGCTCCACAACTTGTCTCGAGGCACCGTGTCAAAAGCTTTTGGTGAAGTCGACGAAACAACAGTATAGAAAAAATCGGAGGAAAATGACGAGCGCTTTTTTTCTTGGAATTTTTGTCTTTATCCCACATTTTCTGTTTGAACCCCTTTCTTGCCAAAATTTCTTTTGAAACCCACGAACTGGAGCCTGATTGTCACGATTTTTGAGCAATTTCCACTGTTGCCCTTGTAGAGGGTCAGCAATCTCCGAATTGCTTGAATTCTTCCCTTTCTATGGATGCAAAATTTTTTGCAATTATCAAGGATGGAGGAAGATTAAACTGTGGTTTCATTTCTGGTCCACCTGCTGAACTTTGGTGCTCGTTTTTATCCCATAATTATTTCCCAGATAGCTATTTCACTCAAGAATACACATTTATGCCCAATTGTGTTGAATTTGAAACTGAGATAATAGACTCTTGGTTAGAAGAATTTGTTGGAAGCAGGAACTCAACAGCTGCTGGAATCTTTCGAGTGAATTGTGAATGGACTAAAGACAAAGTTATTGTCAAGCTTTATTCTGAAAACTAATAGTTTTGGTCTTGGTAAGATGGTTTTGATTTTGTTCTAGGATGATCTTTTACTATAATTTAGCATTAGGGGGTAATCAGTTCCACAAAAAAGCTCAATTTGCTTCCTTTTCTTCCGATTCCTTTGTTTTTCCTTAATTCTTGCCTTTCCCCTACTTTTCCCGTTCCCTCTTAACCTTCAACTCTCCTACAAGCCACATTTTCTCTATTGCTTTTTCAAGCACAAGAGCTCTAACCCCCAACTGTATCAGGTAGATCCTCCAACTCAATACCCCAATGATTTGCCCATCTAGCAAGCTACTTATACTACCCATCATGTTTTTTATTATGAGATTCTTGCATTACTTGGACTGGAAGACGTTGGGTATCCATCTTTTGAATTCTCAAAACATAAGAAAGAGTTTGGAATAGTGCCACTACATCTAAAGGATACATGCCTGCCTCAGCCAGTAGCATCTCATATGGAGTTTGAGTCTTGACCCCTAACTCCTCAAGTAGAAAGTGCTACTGAACTTGCTCAGCCTCCCCCCACTTGGTCCTAGATAATCCTGGTGCCCAAGCTGGACAACCATATAACACAACTGTCTGGACCATGTCCTGATACATGAACTTATAGAGAGACCATTGCTGAATATGTGCCTGCTTTCAAATACTCAAAGCTTGATGTAATGCTCGTAACCCTCCAGAAACTCGCTTGCTAACCCCCACATTCCAATGGTAGTCATTCGTTAATTTAATCCCAAGGTATTTGTATTGTTTTACATGTTCCAAAACTTCCCCCTCTAATATCATATTCACCGCCCCACAAGATCCAATAACCATTACCTTGGTTTTACTTTTGTTCACTGCCATCCTGGAAATATGGCAAAATTCCTCTAATCTATTTCGCAACCTTTGCAACCCCACTGTCATTTTTGACATCAAAACGGCAGTGGAGTTGCAACCTTGCTTAACCCCGATGTTGCTACTTATCTTATCTGGTCCATTCATAGGAAAGACAACTCTACCAATACTCTTCATATAGTCGAGCGAATGCCTTGCGAAGTGTCTGTGGTACACCAAACTTTTCCAACTTGAAACCTAGTTTCTTTCTCACCACTCGATCAAATTTTTTAGTGAAATCAACAAAACAGCAATATACTGATTGGCCTACCCCTTAGCATCTTCCACCATCACCCTCAACACAAATAAGTGATCGACCGTTATGGTCCTTTTGAGAACCTGCTTGCCTCAAAGCCCTTACTCCATTCTGATCAGCCCATGAGGACAATTTCTTCTTTAGAATAGCACCATACAACTTAGCCATAATGCTACTAACCACGATGGTGTGATAATTGCAAATATAGTCTGAACCACAAGCCTTGAATGAAAACACCCACAATCCTGCTTAAACACCAAGGATCAGGGAATCCAGATTCAAGTGGAAGATTAAATAAGTCTGCAATTTTGGCATGAAGTCGATTTGCACCCCACTTGAGCAGCTCCATTGCCATCCCCTATGCATCCCTAACTTTTTCATTTTGCCATTTTTCTCAATGCATTTGTCACATCTGAAGGTTGCATCTAGGCTGCATCTAGCACTAAACTTTGATAGATCTCTATAGGCTCTGCTCCATTTACAGTATATAACTTAGTTGCATACTGTAACAACTCTTATCGACTAAAACCTCCTGGCCTGGGTGTAGGAGATCTCACTCTAGACCAGAATGACTTAGGTGCATTCTTAAGCTCATGAGTTAAATGTGCTTGCCAATCTTTCTCCCATTAATTTTCCTTTCGCCGCACCAACCTCTTAAAACATCTTTTAGCTTCTCCTTTAGTGAGAGTGTTGTAATACCTCTGATGTGCTTCAACACATTCCATATCCCACCATGCATGATGCTGCTTTTGCTTCTATTTTCCCTTTGAACGTCCAAATACACGTGATGCCATAGTTGTAAGATGGGCCACAGTTTTTATTATAGGATTAAAAATAAGAACCCGGTTAAGAATGAAAAACCCTTTGTGTATCTCCTATAACCAAGAATAAATATGTGTATTTTACGGAGTATGTATACGTACAAAGCTAGTAATAAGAAAACCCATTTCTTCCATGCTGATGGTTTTTACACAAAACAATGTGAACCCCCTCCCTGTCTAGACTCCACTGGGGCCAAAAGTTCTTTCCACATCAAAACTTGACATGAATCTTGCTATTTCGCTGCAGGGTGGATCTTCATTATGTAAAGCCAAAAAGCGTGAATTTATCGAAGGGGGGAGCTTGCACGGGAGTGCACAACAATCTGCCACCTATAACAAACAAGCTTGGATTAACATAAGTAACTAAGTTGTTCCGAAGGTGCATTGCGGCAATCTTAGCTGGCATTTCTTGCCCGCAGAAGTCACACCTAATTAGGCCCAGATTTCACTAGGCTGGTAGATTGCAATCATGCTTGCAACAAATACCAGGTTGTTGGAACGAAAGTGACGGAATCAACATTCCACAGAAGTCTGGTATTTTTAGATTCAAGCTTTCTTCACCTTAGCTGGTAGCTTTTTCTACATGTGCTGGCCATCTGCCGGGCAATATCCCGTGTCACGAAAGATCCTCATAACTGACTCCACCTCATGAATTTCCACCCTGAAGTGGAATCCCAACAGCGGCATCGGTAGCTTATTTGTTTCTCATGGATTCGTCCTCACAGCAACAACCAGCATAGTGCAATTTGGGCCTTAATTGACACTAGCCTACTTTACAAGGTTCGCCATTGGGGAGTTCCACTCTTAAATATCCGGTTAAAATTGAAATAATCCGATGTAGATGCGTAGGCGCAGATAAAAAGTGTGGTAAAAAAACATGGGTTTTAATGTAAAATCTAATAAGTTTGTATAGGATTGATATAAAATCCAGTTGAGGCTAACTTTTACAGGTAAACTTGTTGGTTAGCCTAATTTCTAATTTCGAGCCCTTTTAAGCACACTCCACATTGGACTGCGCTTCCGATGTAGAATCTCCCGAGCTATCACTAATGACAATGACTTCGCGCTGCACATTATCTACAATATTCACATCATCACCATTTTGAATACCTGTAGCAAGGATCCAACTAAGTCAGCATAATAGAAAACATAAATTCCAAATGTCAAGCAAGCTACCATGTCATCCTATGTCGCATTCGCAATCACGCATGTCAAAGGGTATGAAATCGGCGTCAGGCAAAGGGATATCTGGAGTTGGCGGGCAAACACCACTGTCTGCAAACACAAACTCGTCCGCACTACTACCATCAGCAGGGCCCTCTTCCACATCCTCAAAATCATCTACATAATCCCACATCCTTCTTCGCCTCTTACCAATCTTTTCAACTGGCACAATTCCAGGATGGGTACCAAATAAGGCCATGCGCACGCCCTTATAGGAGCAGCGCTCTGACAACAACATTATACGCCATGCCGTCTGTACACGCTCAAGGGAAATGAAGGAAGAGTTATTGGGTAGAACCCAAGAGCTAGCCAACTGGAACTTAGCAGTCTGAAGCATACATTTGACAGTATATATGAACGATGCAGTTCTAAAGCGGCCAGCATGATAACAGAGGTAGTGGAAAGCTCTACCCATTATATTCCTGCTGTCCAAAATGATCAAATTTTCCAACTCTCTGGCTCCATATAAGGCGTACAATTCTTTGCCAACCCTTACCTGATCTGCTATGACATTATGGAGGTGCACCTTGAAGTGCAGCTTGCCTAGATCCTTGAGGCAGTAGCCCACAATACCTTCGAAACAGTGCAACCGAGCACCTGTCAAGGCTTTGCAAAGAATAATTGCATTTGCGGGCCTCTTTTGGTTCCAGCCCAAGAAGTTTTTGATGCGCAAAGTTTTGGCATCAATTCTAAAGACGACCTGAAGAGAGATTGGTACATCTGCGCCCCAACACAATCGTAACAGAGACATCCAGGATAGAGGGGATGTCCACCACTTCTTCGCCACCTCCACCAACAATATCTTCCCCAACATGTTCTTCCATCAAGGTGCGAGTTCTCTTTCCCCTTCCTCGTGCGCCCCGGCCAACTCTTCCTCTACTAACATATGTAATTCCAGCTCCATCATACTCTCCAAGGTAGCCATCCCTGCCAGGCTCAGAAATGGTAGGCTCAGAAATGCTGACGCCCTTGCTTCTCCCTCTACCCCTACCACGACCTCTACCTCGACTGCGGGAAACACCTCGCAGAACCTCACTCCTGCAACTCTTCTCTGGTGTCTCTGGAAAGAGAAAAGGCCTTCTGTCCTCAAAAACGTGGGCAATTGGGACAGATGGCTCCGGACTCTGCACTGGAGGAAAACCGCTCTTCATTGGATTACAAGGGCTGGAGGTCTGCACTGCACGCAAAGGATTCCTCACACGGTTGGGGGTTTGTGTACTCTCAACATTGCCAGAACAAGAGCACAGGACAGAAGTGGTGGCAGCAACCCCTGGCTGTCACCGCTATCAAATCTACCCTGACCTCCAACAAATATATTGAAGGAATTGTTGTGGCCTCGAGCAAACCCAATTCTCCCATTCCCCACATCCCTCACTGATTTTCTATGCTTAGGAGCAGCACTGCACTCTGGTCTTCTTCCCTCACAGTCCAAGAGTGAAACATTTCCACTCCATCTTTCCCTCCACACCGTTCACAAGGAATCACATCATGCATAATCACATGCAAGGACATGGTATACACACGCACTTTAAGCCGTGCTGCTCTCCGCATATCCATAGAACACAGAAAGACAAAGCAAAGGCGACATTGAAAGTACATAAACAGAGAGGGAAGAAAATAACTAACCGTGCGCCTCCATCACAAGGACGCTGGCCCGCTGGCTCCTGCAAATTCCCGACAACGACGGCATGCAGGGTTGCTTGTCCCAAATTCCCCTTCCAAACGCAAACCTTCCGTTCTTGAACCATAGCAATAGCCGTTGGCATAAGCGCTCGAACAAGAATTC
Organism: Isoetes engelmannii; assembly: GCA_011763485.2. Lineage (NCBI taxonomy): Eukaryota > Viridiplantae > Streptophyta > Lycopodiopsida > Isoetales > Isoetaceae > Isoetes > Isoetes engelmannii. The sequence continues at coordinate 19,167 of JAANSK020277602.1, forward strand.
GGCCAACAAGCAGGTCAAATGGACAGAAACATACGATTTGCTATACTATACATTTTGAGAAATCTTAGGGCCAACCATTGGCACGACAACGCCCGCGAATACCACATAAAATTATGAAAGTTACTGCAAAGTAGGAGTTATTGAGAGCATTCAATGAACACGTGGCAACTATGTACACCGAGGATTAATCATAAAATTCTGGATTCTTCCAGTCAGCATGCTAAAATCTTCTTTTGCAAAAATTGCTTTCAGCTATGGCGTCGGGCGATGGCAAAGAAGGCGATTGGGAGCCCGTTGGCTTCTCCTTTTTGGACTATCCACCATTCCGGCAGCTGGCTAATGAGGCAGCCGCAGTAGGTAGCTTCAGAATCGACTGGTTAGAAACCCCGGAAGCTCATATTTTGAAGGCCGATCTCCCAGGTTTTAATTTCCCTTCGCACTTTTTGGCTATGGCTGGATTCTCATGATTCCTGAACAATAATATCTCACTTTGGATACGGATTTCTGTGGAATTTTAAACCTTAGGTTATCAATCCTAAAAGTTTTGATATGTTTTCTTATGTTTTTCATGAAAGAAATGCATGTTAGTTGTGTGTTACTGAATTGCTAAAGAAAAAGGGGTTTTTCTGTTTATAACTAGGTTTGAAAAGGGAAGAAATTAAGGTGCAGACGGAAAATGGCAGGATTCTGAGTATAAGTGGGGATAGAAAGGTGCAAGAAAAAAAAAGTGATAAGTGGCATAGAGTAGAGCGCAGCAAAGGCCACATGATGAGAAGATTCAGGTTGCCAGAGAATGCAAAGATGGATGAGATCAAAGCCCAACTCGAAAATGGTGTGCTTACTGTTCTCATCCCTAAAATTGTTCCTAGGAAGCCTGAAGTCAGAACCATCAACATAACAAGCAAGCTTTGATCCTATCTAGTTTCTATATATATATAGTGGGCTGCTAATGTGTTGGTATTAGTGTTAATCTGTTGCTGTAAGTTTTGTGTTAAGTCTTTTAGAGGGTTTTCTTGCTTTCTCATTGTTGTAGCTGGATGTTTCACTATTCTAGAAGAAAAGAAGACTACTAGAAAGCTTATATGTGAGATTTCTCGTTTTGCATACGTATTTAAGTTGTTGTCTCCAAATTTGTCCCCATTTAAAAAGTAAAAGCTTGATCATGCACCATGCCGTAGATATTAGTAAAATATAAGTTGTAGATATTAGTAAAATATAAGTTGTAAGTGTTACGAGAAATACCCATTTATTGGTTTTCCTTTTTTTTTAACATTTGTCTAAATTAGCTAATTTCCATATCGGTTTGGTCGAGTTTGATAACCAAAATTGCGTGATCGAGAGTTTGGTCGAGATTGATAACCAAAATTGCGTGATCGAGGTTGTACGTCTGAGTTCATATATTTGGCACGTGAGGTTGAGGCCACGTAATTTTGGTTATCAGTAACCACTTTATTGGTCTTATCCCTAACATGTATTAAAATTATGTATAGCTAAATTATGTATAGCTAAGCTAGACTATGTATTAGATACTGCACCGCCGAAAAAAATTTCGACAAAGAATTTTTGGAGGCGGCCCTGCCAGCCGAGGCGGCGCACGAGCGGCGGAGCCGC
>JAANSK020277603.1:0-11201 GCA_011763485.2 Isoetes engelmannii
TATATATATATATATATATATATTTCAAGCATGCGCCTGGCAGGATACATAAAGCCTTGCTATTTGCTTGCTTTCTCATATTTTGAATCCAGTATCCAGGTTGATTTCACAAAACTGAAAGTTCTGCTAAGCCCCTACAAAATTGCCTAGCAAGTTACACTCACAACGTAGAACGGATTGTTCTAGGCAGATTCTGGTCTAAGCATGTTGGGGCCCTCATCCTTCTCCAGCTTTGGTCCCTTTATGTAACATTGCTCTTTTACTATTAAGGACTCCTCTACACCCTCGTATTCATCCCCTTATGCAAAAATGGTTGCATAATAATATTCTCTAGATCCCCTTTGTGATGATGCCAATAGGGTATTGCTTAATGGCTCTAGAAGGTATGAAACTTTATTAGGACCAATATACTTTTAAACTCCCCTTTGCTCATATGTCATAGCAAAGCTCTATATGAGCAACATGTGGGGGGCCCATAGACTACTTCCTTTACCATTAACATTTGGCCACACTTTGTTTAAATGGGTTCACAATATAAGTGGCCCCTATTGCATCAAAAACTTTAGCAATTGTCGCTCATATGGTACACCTCTTCGCCTAACACAAATGTATTCTAGGAAATACTTTTTGTGACTTTACATTTTTAGCTTATTTGCAAATGTACATCTGCAATAGGCAAGCATGGGCTTTAAAAGCTCTTTTAACGAGTCTTTGACTCCAAGGTAATAGGGTACTTCCCATTTAAAGGTGGCACAAAATGGGAGCAACACATGTTGATAGGTATGTCATCCACCCACACTTGGGTAAGACAACAACATTATACATGAACTTTTGGTATAGCCCTTCACCATTTAGGTAACTGTTGGACCGAAATTTGTGGCCGTAACTTTTTTCAGTCACGCCATGGTTGGTATGTAGAGTTGTGAATTATTGTCCGTGCAGTGGTCACTTCAGTTTAATCCCCTCTGCCTGGTACAATTATACCCTATAAAGATATCATGTTTATTGCCTGAGATTCCAAATGTTTTTGCAGGATTGCATCAGTACTAAACACTCGTGGGCTTTTAAAGCTCCATCTAGCATGCGTACAAACTCAACCCATATGAGTTTGACACATCCCTAGATTAAAGTAGGGATTGACCTTTAGGTTATGTTTATTACAGCCGAATTTGCCCCGAAAAAAATAGGGAAATTAAAATAGGTTTAAGACTTTGACACGAAAGGTGAACCTAGGGTTTCACTTGGGTGAGCTCGACTGCGCCAACAACAGACCTGGAACCCTAAAACGTTTGGAGCAGCGGCCCAATTCCCCAATGCAGCCGTCAGTTCTTATTTCCGGACGATTCAACGGAACTTAAGGTTTGAAATTCTTTCCTTCTTTCTCACTGTTGCAAAATGGCTCCCAGAGATACTTATATTCCTAAGAAGAAGGCTGGTAGACCGCCTGGAGCAAAAAACTACCAGAGAAGATCTGATTTAGGTGTTAAGAGAGCGCCCCCTGCTGCAATAAGCAAGAATGCTGAAGCTGCAAGTCTGATTGCAAGGTGTATGCATCGTGCTGCCTTAGTTAGAACAGCTGCTGCTAGTGAAACCACTGAAGCGCCTGTGTACAACAATCCAGTAGTAGCTGCCGATCTTCAACAGGAGATGGGTGGAGGCGACGGTTCCCCTGAGGTTTATTCCTTGATTGATTTTGCAAGATCAAGGCTTTCTTACAATTCATAACAAATCTAATTTTAGGCTAAAACTCTAGTTGATGTACAGAAATAAGAAGTGACTGTTAGCTCTGTTCATATTGTTTGATAGACAATTTATTTGTCAGTTCTGGTTCTACAAAAAACTATGGTCTTAAAAGAGCTCGGATTTTTTTATTTTTTGAAAGCTCTAGAAATCAGATTTAGTCTCCATTGGTATCCAAGTTTACTTGATTATTTAAATTCGATTTAGCTTCCTGAAAAACAGAGCTGATGTGTCTCATGATCTGTGCTCACAATCTGGCTCATAATATGTTCTCTATAGCAGATTTTAGCCCCTTTTTTTTGTGCTCTAGTTTAACTTTGGACACTTAAGGTTTAATGGCTCTTCATCTATCATCTACCAGTTCATAGTTTCATTGGAATACTTCATTGGTTCTCTGATGCATGTTTGAACCATAACGGGTTTGTGAATATTCTCATGCAGCTTCAAATGAATGCAACATATAGGGAAAAGTGTCTTTACTTCATAACAGATTTTTGATGGGGCTTTGGCTCAAGTTGAAGCCTGAATAGATAGGATGCACCCATATATTCTGATGGCATTTCTTGTAAAACAGATTATGAATCTCTGCTACATGCATATTACTAAGGCGGTTCAAGGCTTTTTGCTTGTTGCTTTTAATACATCTAGCCTAAAGGGAACAAGATAAAAACTAGGGAACAATCTTCTTAGCTTACCTTTTGGCCCTTTCCTCTTTACCATTTTTATGCTAATGTTGGACTGATTGGCTGCAGGTAACACGAAGACCCCCCCTTAAATTTGTGGTTGGATGTTTGGTTCTTTACACGTATGTGAGAAGATGGAGACTGCAATGCCTCTGTAATCTCTACAATCTCAAGCTTGAGAAGCTGAATCTTGAATAATTACTGCTGAAGATTTCTGCTACAACAAGCACACGGATTTGTCTTTGGTTCTTAGCATATCTGATCTTTGATTTTGGCCTTCAGGAGCTTGCTTTAGTACTTGCTCTAGATTTTTCTCTTAAAAGCTGATCAGATCCCTTTCTACATGACCTCTTTTAGTCTAATCTAGATAGCTGATCCTTTGTGTAGGAGAGTTTGCTCCTTTGATGCTAAGTGAGCAATCACCTACATAATTATATCTGCTGGTTGTTGTCTTGTGACCTTGTTACAGCAGCTTAGAAACATATTTCTCTAATATATCTTTATGGGGTTTTCGTGCATTCCATTCTTGGTATTGGTAAATTTAAAATCTGCTGCTTAGTTCTACTTGTATCCAGCTTTTCTTAGAAACAAGTACTGAAGTCTCTATGAAATCTCTATGTTCATGAATTTTTCCTCTTGCTTTTTATGTGAAAAGGAAGCATGAACTGTGCCTCTTGCTTTTTATGTGAAAAGGAAGCTGGTACATGTTGCTTACAAAGTCCTTGAATACATTTGGGTCATATATGCGAGTCTGCACTTAAAAAGGATCATTCTGATTGCTTGCATACCATTTGATCTTACTACAAGGAATTTGATCATATTATAGTTTACCCACTCTTTGCATGATTGCTATGCACTCTCTTTTGACTGAGTTTAAGCAAGCCTGAGGCAAATATGTCTTAGGGAGAGTTCGGGTTCAAAAGTCTAGTCTTCATTATTTTTTCTTGCCTTCTCCACTAAACTTCCTAGCTGCATAAACAAAAGAAAACAATAGGTTTTGTGGCTTCAACTTCTTTGTTCCCTTTGGGTGATCTTGCATGCTTTAAGATGCAAAAAGGTGCAAATACATGTTGCCTACAAGGTCTATGGGGATGCTTGGGTTTTAAGTTGTGGTCATTTATGATCAGATTCTTGATACTGACCCTAACCTTGCACTAAGGCTGGAAGATTGTTCAAGACTTTGAAAAAAATCATAGACAAAGGCACCTCCATCTGTGGATGGTTCAAAAGGTGCAAAAGAATATTCTTGTTCAAAAGAAGGGTGAGACTTTATATATGGTAGATAGAATGCACAAAATAGTATCCGCAATTTCTGCTCCTGCTTGGTTCTTAAGTGTTGTCTTGATATTTTGCAAAAAAAAGGTACATCTGGCTTGACTAACCATCTGTTGAAAATGCTCATAGACTCATAATAACATCCTTTGAGGTGTTAGGATCAAAGGTACACCATTTTAGCTTCAATCTCATAGAACAGCTTAAGTTGACATGTTTAAACCATTTCTCTCACATAATTTGGCATTTTAGCTTACAAGATAAGTCCATTAGTTGGCATTGGGCCTGGGTAAAGCCAGGGCAGCATTTCTCAAGATTTAGCAAGGCTATTTGTTGGAGTAAAGGACTTGTGTTAGATTAGATCCTAGCACAAGGCTAGTATATATACTGGAACCGTTGCTTTCTTGTTCTAGGACTTGAAACCCTTTACAGCTATTGGTTTATTTACTTCATCTTCCTCTCAGCCTCAGTTCAAACTTTGTGTACAATCGCTAGTATATACCTAATGCTGGCAATTCTCTTGGCTTCACTCTACTCGTGGTGCATTTTACAGTTATGCTTCCCCTCAGCTGCCCCATCGATAACCATTGTTTTAATTCTTTTTTTACCAAGTGTTCATTATGCATTAAAATGTCTTTTACATGCTTAATCCGATTTTTCACCACAGCTATTTCACTTGTGATTGCTTGTGATGACTGGTCCCTATTTGGATCTGTCACCTTGTTCTTGCTTAGGACCTAAGTAGGCTGAAATATTGACTAATTAAATGGGTTGCATACAGGTCATAGAAGCTGTGGACCCCAACTATGAGCGGTTGTGGATCCCGGAACTTAGGAAATTTGGCTTCACCAACCTCAAATGCCAAGTACCTAACAAGGCTGTTCAGACTGTCATTTGCTGCCTAAACAGTGAAGAAATGTTCAAAAAGATCATTAACCATGAACTAAAGATACCGGACTTTAGCAGATCTGTTGTTGCCTATTTAGGATTCAGTGAATGGCTGGCTGTCCTGGCAATGAAGATAAAAAGCAAGCCAGAAAAGTATGGGAAGATCATTGATGACATGTATGAAAAATTGCCACACATAATGATGCAAAGAGATGAGCAGGACCAAGGGTTCGAGAATATCTATGACAGAGTTGAGTTAAAACTCAAAAGCTGGTACTGTATTGTTGATGACAAGAGGGATAGGAACAACATCAAAGGGAAAACTAAAGTCCCTACTCCACCTCCTCTCAACAATGAGAAGGCATTTGGCAACAGTTTATTTAGCTGTGCTGCCATGGGCATTAACAATTCCAAGGTCCCCTCCAAAAACAAGGAGGGTCCTAGTAATGAGGCTGAAAGCTCCCAAGCTGGGCAGTATACAAACAGATTAAATCTGACTAACACTACATTCTTCCCTATGATTTCTGAGAGACTGGTGGAAGCCCTTGCTGAGGAATGGGACCAAACATTATGGGAAAGTGGCAATTTGGGAAGCATTGCTCCTATCTCAACACAAGCTTGGAAGTTTCTAGCAGATTTGAGCGATAGCAAAATACAAAATGCATATGAAAAAATAGACAAGGGTGAGCACTGCATTGAAAAAGAGAAAGTTAATGTCACATTTGACATGAGGCTTTTTGGCAAAGGATGTGCCTGCCCCTTTGGGGTGTACTGCAACCAGAAAAACAACATGGCAGGGGTGAGCAATCTGAAAGGTGAGTTCAACCTTAAAAAAGTCTGGAGATCTTTCGTCCCCTATTTTAAATGTGCTTGTGACATGCCACCTAACAGACCATGTGGAGAGAACATTACGTGGTTTGACCACGGTATTTGGTTCATCCTCAACAACCTTGATTCAGTTTATCCTGAGCTGGATTGCATCAGAGCTTTTCTAGCTGTTGTAGATTTACTGAGTAGCAGAATTCAGAAGGTGGTTCTTGCATATCTTTCATACATCCGGTTCAAAAACCTCATGACTGATATAACCCTGGATTTGTGCTCTGATGAAAAAACAGATCTGATAGCTAAATATGGAGATGCACCCCTAGTCACACTCTCGGAAATGATGCTTACTCCAATGGAGTTCGTGCTGAAGAATGACCAGAGCAGCAATAAGACACAGGCTAAACAAGACAATAGAAGGAAATCTACCTTCACATCGTCCAGCTCTCGCACTAACAACTATTACCCACCAAGGTTATCATATGGCAGCCCAGAGCAAAGGAGCAAAAATGATTCTAGCTCTACATCGCTGGATACTCCAGGGATTAATGGAAAGGAGATACAAGGTGTAGATGGTACTGTTTCCACCTCCAAAAACAAGGAAGGCACTACTATTGGTGACTGCATTCACCCTCGAACTTTGGATCTAAATAATGCCGAGGAGCTTACTTGCAACCTTGGCTTGACCTAAACAAACAAGGTTAGTCGTACTGGATCTTTCTTTCACTACTGGCATTTAAAGTTTCCAGTTTATTCAAAGTTCTTTTAGCTTTTACAATTGTCTTTTTACTCGTGTTTTTATAAAATAAGGAGCTGCCTTAATCTCCTATAAAAGATAATTATGAGGGTAATCTCCCCATCCATAACATCGTATAAGAACCAAACCAGACCAGTTTAAATGTATCCCTGTATAGATGCAATCTTTCTTAACATAGACCCATGTGTTTAGAGGAATGTGCTGATCTACAAGATAGATGGCTAGTAGCGGACTGTAACAGTAGGATATACATCATAAAAGATAACTTGAGTAAGAAAAAACCAATTGTCCACTTTACTTTTGTCTCCAAACTCATGGACTCATTCCAAATCCGGGATGTATTGGCTGAAATTCTACCTAAATTCTGTGGTCCGGATGGGCTAGAGGCTCTAGAAAAAACCACTTTTGGATGGAGGTACCAGACTAAGTTAGTAGATATGGCATACAAACCGTACAATACTTTTGTACAGGAAAAGGAGCCAAATTGCCCGTGCTCCAGTAAAGCTCTACAAGGTTTTATTGATCCCAAATACGGTCATGTACTCACCACAGACCTCTGTATTATAAGGAACAAGAACCTTAGAAATCTATTCAAGAAAGGTCTTAACCATATTCCACAAAAGAGGCTCAATATCAATGACTGCATGACCAGTATTCTTGAGGAGATGTTAGAGCCTGCCAAATCAATTAAAAAGCATGATCTCCACGCAAGAAGCACAAGGGACTGACGTGCGAAGCCAAAAGCCGAGTTGATGGGGTGCTATGACTCCGCTACAGAGAAGGCAGGCCGCAGGCATGAGCCGATGCTGAATCCGCCGCTGGGGCTGACGAATCTGGACAGTCCTAGATCCACTGCATGGGGATTCGCTGATGCTGATGAATTAGGGATGCTAGATCGGATTCATGGTGATGGCGCTAGGCGGTGCGGACCTGGGCGCTTGGCGGTGCGGACGGGGTAAGGAGCTAGCCGGCTGACACTTAGTTTAGAAAACAATGACACAACTCTACAAAACACAGCTCCGAAAAAATACAATTTAGATGCCCATAGTGAAAGAAAGTTGGAGGATTCGAAGCTCTAGGCCCTAATGGCCGTATCATGGTCTCACCAGGTCTCAACAAGCAGAATAGCGACTTCCCAGGCACACCGGTCTGCCCATGGCGCCTCTCTTTCAGAAACAAACCAGAAGAAAGATGGTGCTTGCTCTGCTCTGCACAATCCAGATATCCTCAATAAAATCGAAAGACCTGCACTGCATATAGAAAGCACCGTCTAATCTTATCCAACCCTAGATATTCGGCCCCAAAAAACTCGAACCATACTTTCCCTCTTTCAAATCATAAAAAGAAACCACAAAATCAAAGCCGAGAAAAGGAAATTTGACATTTGAACCACTTAAGCTCCTAAAACATGGCCAAAACTATGATTTCCAATACAATACAATACAATACCGAAATCATAGTCAAAACCACCACAAAAATACGCTCACGCAATACGAAACAAATTGTGCAAAGTTTATGCTCAACACCACATAAATGATCAAACCTTTTCGAGATGAGATATTGTACTCAAAGTCTTGTTGTAGACATTTAATAGATCGGCATATACCCCATACGTAATGTCATGTGGAATGATGCCAACGTAGTATGATATAAAATCACTATCTATTTATGTCATTAAGGATGAAATCCTAGTAGCGTGGGGAAGACCCCACTACCACGGCAAGATTTTTCCTCTAGAGCCTTTGATCTTGTAGATGGGTGATACAGTGGCAAAGGAGGCGACCGTGTAAAAATGATCTACACAAAGAGGCTATAATAGCGAGATGATGCATTGAGGAAGAAAATTAAAAAGATGTGATCAAATATTAATGGACAAGTTTATCATTGAGCATATAGTTCTATTGCCTTCAATTGCAATAGCATAGTAATATAATCCGTGATGTAGGCCTAGAATCAAGAGAGGGCTCATACTCTTCCACTTGCTTTTATAGGACCAACTGAAGATTATGTCATGCCCAAATAAGGAATGATGCATATAAATCCACCTTACTCGAAAATTGTTAAAATTGTTCCCCACTCTAGATGATGTGACTGCTTTCTTCCAGCAGGCTAAAAAATTTAAACCATTTTGTTAGCCTCGAGTTAGGGGACTGGTGTTACTGTATCCTTGGCCCCGTACATTGTTGTTTCCACGTTTTAGATGTAAGGAACCAGAATAATCTAAAACTACTTCCAACGTCTCCCTCCGCCTGCAATATATAAGCTTTATAACTACCATACTTACCTTAATCAAAAGAGTTAACTATGCCTCTCTTCTGCATAGTACCAGTTACTGTTTCAAGTCTTCACACTGCTATGTCCTCTCTCTGTCAACAGACAGCAGCATTTTAGCAAGAAACTAATAATTCTTGTTAAATCAATGAGTATGGGAGTAACCTTCATAACTTGCTCCCTCATGACAGGCATTGGCTGCATGTCTACAGAAGAGTCTATTGTGCGTTTCTCTTCCACCTAGAAATAGATGAATGCAAACATGTTTTAGCCAGCCAGGGAGAGACACATTTAGCAATTCAGGGTAGAAGACATACAATGAGTTGGTCTTCTAGAAAGCTATCTATAGCCCACTGATACTTTGACTCATTAAGTCCAAACCACTCAGCCAAATGCTCGTCTGCAACAAGCAGAGCTGCCATGATAACAACCAACTATTATATCAACATAGATTTGCATGGCTTGTCACCATAGTTTAATTTTTCCAACTGCTATTTGAAGGTGGAAGTACAATAAGAGAATTACCTTTTCTAACCTTTGATGCTGCATTTGACCAGAATCTGTAGCTGAGAAGCTCGGTCAAAACATGATGAGCACCCGAGTCAGCGTCCAATGTTGATTCAGATGTCCCTTTCCCATTCTGTATTTCAACAGTCGTGAACTCGTCCCGATCATCTCGTGATTGAGCAGCCATTGCTCCTGTATGTGCTTCTTTCAACGTTCAAATAGATGGTATCAAACTAGTGCTGTAAAGAGAAAAGAAAGAGTCAATGAGACTAGATAAATACAACATGTTAGATCTGTTAGCCTCACCTCAGCATTTAATACAACTAAAATAGACAAAAAAACAGAAACACAAAGCTATTTATTAACTCTGGATATGTTCTGATATTAGCTTTTGACCCGTTGCTGACATGCCTCCTCTTTTGAAATGACTGCTTGTGCTTTTATGTTCCTGAGCATTTTAATCTTTTGGAAACTGCTAACATCGCCCCCGGGATCAAGGCGCGTCCTTCTTTTTGTCGGTCCTCCTCTGCAGTATTTTCCTCTCCAGCTCTTCCTTTTCAGTGAAGAATGAAGTTATTTCTACTTGTCTAAGACCTAAGTTATTTCTACTTGTCTAAGACCTAAGTTATTTCTACTTGTCTAAGACCTTCAGGACTTGTGCTCTCATTTTCTTTAAAGGTGCTCTTTTGTTTTTGAGAAAGTTCACGGATGGCAATACCTCATAAGCTCCTGCAGAGTTGGATCTCTAAAGAGGCAGTGATATCTTTGTGAAGGGACCATGTTATTTATTAGCCAGTTGCAGATCGGGTCTAGGTACACTCTTATTTTCCTAAACCATAATGCTTAACCAAAGACCATCAGCTAAATACGTGCAACATGCATTTGTGAGTTCTTGTTCAAATCAGGTAGACTCTTCTTCCACTGCAATCGTAAAGGACCACCTACTAAGAATGACGACAATATTCAGCCAACAAGAAGCTTTTACAATTTTTGGGAACCTCTCTATATTCTGCTTTCTAGAGCACCAAAAATACGTGTTTCTGACAATATTGCTGATATGACAGCATTTATATTACACCTTGTTCTGAAGAACTGCTGCTTTGCTCTCCCACATAGAGATGCATTTTCCCAAAAAAGACCTTTTGGATGCAGATCCTTCTAACTTAGAGCCTTATTTCTACCACTCTGTACTCTTGCCTGTCATCTATGTTTTGAAAATGACTTTGATGAAATATAAAAGCAGTAAGTTCTATCTGGTTTAATTTTACTCTACCTCAAATTCGGTTATGAATCAATGTGTTTTTCAATGTACATGATTTGCTAATTAAGAAAACCACCACGCATGTAACACTTTGACTACTGCACTTTATCTTAATTAACAGACCTCTAGAAGTGCAAAAAACCCCTACCTCTTGAAAAACCACCACCGTAAAGGTAATGCAACTCGATTTGGCAAGGGACTGAAGATTGCAAGGTGTGAATGGAACTGTAAGAAAAATGGAACTGGCAGAAACAAAATTGGAACTGTAAGTTAAAAGATCTACCTTATCTCTTGAAAAACCTGCAATCGAATGCAATGCAAGCAGGGATGATCCAGGCTCTGGTGCCACAGGCTATGGTCGGATTAAAGAGTTCCGAAACTCAGAAGGGGGTTTGGAGACTTTCACCATCAAGAAAATGCTCTGTTTCTACCTAAACGGCACCTATTAGCCTAGTTACCCGGAACGGGAAGTTTTTTGGGAACTGGACCCAAAATCCGGAACGGATGGGACAGGAACAGCATATTTTCGTTTTTCGACGAATGTTCGAGTATATTCGAGATATATTCTTTTTTTTCTACCGAGAAATAAAGTGAACTGAGGAACTATGGACCCTCGGGAACTAGTTAGGAGAGAGATAACACTCTGGAATTGGGTGTTATGCCCTATTATAACAATCGAGAGCGGAGGCCCGAGATTGTTATAGTAGGGCATAAACACCCGAGTTCTATTCTAGGGTGTTATCCTCCTTAACAAACTAGGCCCGAAAGTTTTATGGAGGAAATATGGTGGTAGTGTTTATGGCCATTTGGCATAACAAACTTGGTGTTTATGGGCCCTTAAGAGTGTTACTTTTGGGTACCACTACTGCAACCAACGATTGAGATTCGATCTTAGTTATAAAACTTGAGGGCCAGTTTGTTAATGTGACGACCATACCGTATTATACCATGTACACGGTATGGGACATACCGTATTATACCCTGTACACAGTATGGTCGC
>JAANSK020277614.1:0-11200 GCA_011763485.2 Isoetes engelmannii
GCACGAGCGCACGAGTGGCGGAGCCGCGAGTGCCGCCGAGGCTGGCGGCGCCGCCGAGCCCCCTACGAGGGCGGAATGAGCTCCCCTGCGTCCATAATGGGACGTAATACACTGAAGGTCTACATTACGAAAATAGAGACTCTGTTCCAGTGGCCAAATTCAAGAATTCAAGAGTAAATTAAGGGCAGGAGCGGATTCAAGAGCAGGGTACCAAGAACTTGATTTATGGCCAGATTTAAGAGCAAATACAAAAATAGTGCCGGATTTAAGAGCAGGGCGCAAAAACTTGTAAGAACTGCTTTGTTTTGCAAAAACTTGTAGGGCAAGCAAAACCTTGCCGGAATGGAGCACCAAGCACAAGTCGTTCAACTGTAGGAACTGCTGGAATGGTCAAGAACTGTCTAAATCCGTTCAAAAAACTCTGTAAGAACTGTCTAAATCCTTTCAAAACTCTGTAAGAGCTACCGAAATGGTCAAGAACAAGCTCGAAATCCTTCAAAACTCTTTAAGAGCTGCCGGAATGGTCAAGAACAAGCTCCAAATCCTTCAAAACTCTGTAAGAACTGCCGGAATGCTTGCTTCTGTCGCGGAGGGCTAACCACTTCTTCGAGTTGGTTGGCTATTCACTGCTTAAAACCCTTGGAGCCCCTTTCCTGGCTTTTCGACGCCATAGCCATGCTCTGCCATAGCAAAAAACAGAGGCCCTTTCCTGGCTTTCCGACGCCATAGCCATGCTCTGCCAGAGCAAAAAACAGAGGCCAAGATTCACAAGATTTTTCAGATTCACAAGCCAAGAAGCTTGAGCAGCGGACAGCAGAGCGTGATGTGCGATGACGACCTAGGCCTTATAACTATGATGCAGTTCAAGCACCAGAATCAGCCTCACCTAGGCACCAGAATCAACCAGAAATGGGCGTCGGAAGGAGGACGCTATAGCCAAAATAGAGGTCTGTTCCCGCAGAAAGAAAACACAATGAAACAGAGCAAATGAACCAGAGCAAAGCGGCGCCGCTTAGTCAGTGGCGGAGAATATTACGCAAAAATAAAACAGACGAAATTTGACAGTAATGTAGACCTCGTGTGTATTACGTACTAGATAAACTTCTGGCGGAGGGAATTCCGCCGGAAAATTTCCGGGCGGCGCCGCCAGCGGCCGCTCGTGCGCCGCCTCCGCTGGCGGCGCCGCCTCGAGGCTCTACGGGGCGGAATGCCCTCCCTCCCGTAGATTACGTAGTACAAAAACATATTCCTACTATGTACGTACAAAAGCTTTTATTACAAATTATCCTCTCGTATCTTAGCCGTCCACTTTATCCCATGATTGAGTTCAACCCTATCTTGTGCGTTGAAAATTAGTTGCTGTGTCTGTTCGCAAGGCAAACGTCCCGATTCCAAAAGGTCCGGGCATTTTACAATACCTTCGACGCCCATCTTCTTCGCCCTTCAGGCAAAACAAGCTCACGGTAAGCCTTTTACATTGCTGTAACTTTAGTTTTTCCTGTTTGTTGCGAACTAGAAGACACACAGTTTGGTGTATGATCTGCTTGCAGGCTTTGATGCATGTTCTGCTTGCAAGTGGTCAATAGCCATGTATGACTCGGTGAAATCATATTTTTCACCAATGCATGCTTTCTCAAGCTTAGCAATCAAATCAACAAGCAGATCGTTTTTAGAAACTTGTGAGCTCCCTGATGAATGTTAAGGTCTTTCTGTCTGTGGCTTTGGTCTCGTCCATAAGCCATTTTATACTTCTTCTAATTTTCTACAGTCCATGAAGCCAGGTTTGAATATGCTTGGCCTTCATTGCTCTTCTTATGTACAAACATGACCTAGAAATTCTAAAGTCTAGAAGTTAATTTCAAGACTTGGTGCTGGATGAGTCAATGACATGAATTTGCTCAAGAGATATACAAAACACCACTTTATTGGCATATATGGTAATGGATAGAAATTTCAGCAGATGTTTATGAACGCTAAATTTCTCAAATGTCCTGTTTGTTGAATGAAATGGATCTGGTTATGTTCCTTCGCATTCATATTCTTATTGGGCTTGTTTAGGTATAAACATGAAGATCTTTTCCTTAATCCATTTGGTGAATGCATTGCGCTTTAGGGTTCAGGAATAGGAAGAGCTGCCCAAACAAATTCTCTTCCCCACAGCTATCTTGAAAACTATGACAAGCCAAGTAATATTTGCAACTAGTAGAACCAAAAGTTTTTATCTCCTGTGATCTAAAATATTTGGACTCCTACTTGTGGAATCATGTTCCTTGACCTAGTCTTGCACGTGATACCAGCCATTGCTTCAATCAGGGCAATGCCTTTAATAAGCCAACAGCTCGTCTTGATTTTTCTATAGGGAATTTCACTCTTAGAAGTGATTCCCAGGAGTCTAAGCTAGAGGTTAAAAAAAACGCTTAATTGAGAGGAATGTTTCTTGAACTTCTAACTTATGATTCATGCATATTGCTTAATTGAGAAGAATGTATCTTGAACTTCTAACTTATGATTTATGCATATTGCTGATGATTAGATCCAATCCTTTTGCATAGAATTTTCTCATGCGATGAATGTGCAATTCCATTGCTGTAAAGTAGACATTCTCTTGGACAAGAACCGGCCACAAATTTGTACATAGGTTATTTTCACTTCAACTGTATATCTTCTTGCTATCTTCATAAATGCTTCAGTGCAATCTAGTCTTTCAGCTTATGCATCTGCGATTTTAACTCCATAACCCATAGCTCATTCGTCCTCGGACCTTATTTCCATCAATCTATAGAATTTATGAATTGGTTGATCTCTTTTGGAACATGAGGAACTTCAGTTTTTACCTGCCAACGACAAATCTGTTCCAAAATAAGCTAATTAAGAACAGTTAAATTGAATCTAAATACATATCTAAATTATATTGCCAGTTTTTAATGCAACTTGCTAATACCTTACATTCTAGCTTATTCACATGTCCTAATTTGAATTGGGCCTATTCACAGCCACCAGATCTAATTTTTTTGAAGTGGAGAACCTTCAAAATTAGTTGCTCATGGTCGTCTCCAAATGTCCCAACTCTAGAAGAGAAGTTGGGTGGATTCCCACGCCATCAGCAATTGCTTTAAGTTCCAAAACCAATGAAGATAATGTCTGTGGAGGTTAGGTCTCATCTGTTTTATCTGTCTTTGATGTGCATGATAGCTGAACCTTGCTATTCTTTCCAGTTCGTTGATTGATAAGCTATTATGCATACGAGGGATTCTTTAAATTTGAAAATTTGGTAAGTGAATTGCAAGTCCTTCTTTGCTGTTTTATCTACTAAAACCTCGATCTACATTCTTCTCATGTGCAGGGAGAAGACATTCAATCTAGTACAGGAAGCAAGATCTCATGCTTTATCCCTTGGCGGTTTACATTCAAGTGCTGATGATAATCAAGTTAAACTTCGGGTATGATACCCAACGTTGGCAAAGAGGAAAGTTGATGGCAAGTTAGAATTTTGCATCAAATAGTCGTATTTTGTCTTATAATATAAGCATATCATTATGAAGCATAACTTGTGTTTTAGAATGAAAATCCATGTCGTGAAATTGTTGTGCAAAATCATTCACTCAGATAATTTAGCATTCATCACAGAGAGTAATTTGTGCTGTCCGGTAGCTACATGTTTATGTACTCTGAATTGTTTTGTTTCCCATACTGGTACCGTGAATTGCGTAATATAATATAGAGATGTTTTAAGGATGTTCGTTTTATATTTACAGTTAGAGACTCACCAGCATGGTAACGAGGTGAGAACAAATTGGGTTTTCAATACTCCATGTGAAAGAGGGGGGCATGAGAGCCATGGACATCATTATGAAGTATCTCAATCCAACAAGAGACGTGAGTTTGAGCCCAAGCATGATCATTTTCAACAGCACGGACGAAATGTATTTCATCCTAAGGAAACCGAGCATGGGGAGGGACATGAACTCTTTGATGCAGATTTAGAGGTAAGCTTCTCTTAGGGAATATGTCTTTGTTAATGTTCTGGCGTGTGTTTAGTTTATTTATTACATTTCCAACCTAGCACTTGTTTAAATTTGCATAGATACAACATATTAGTGATCCACATTGCTTGTCCTTTTTTTACCAATTTTATTAAATTATCACTGGTTAATGCTACAGAATAATACAACTATAGCGGAGATATGCTGCATGGTATCTACGCAGATGGAACCGTAGCCTAACCATTAACTTTTTGTTCCATGTGTTAATCAATATGTTACTTCTGAAATTCCTTTAGAAAATAAAAATTGGAGACCCTTATGTCATGCTATCTTCTAAAAGCTTGCATTTGTTTAGGGTTCAGGTGGACGCAAGGGACAACAAACTGAGCTATGATAATCTATTGGTAAATGATGCACATCGAGAAGCCAATGTTGGAGACCCCATGAAATTTTTGGATGCAAAATCTGGTGAAGAGCTAGCTCTATGTTACATTAAACAGTTTGCACATATTTTGCAAGAAAGGTTGACATCTTTGGAATTTGTAAAAGAACTTCTGCAAAATGCATTTGACGAGGAATGCTAGCAGCTACAAGGAAATATCACCGTTTCAAAGACTGCCTGGTAAATGATAGCCGATTCTTTTTAGCTGTCTCAAGAATTTCTGGTTCCCATGTTGGCAGTCATGGGTCGGCAAGAACATTTATCCACTTTCCTATCTGATACTGCACTCTTGTATTGGACTCAAATGGGTTTATTTTTTTATTCTTTGAAATGCATTTTGATCTAGCGAGTCATCTTTTATACTCCTTGCCTCGATCAAGCATTCTATTGATAAGAAAAGAATCGCCACCGTAGAGCTTTTGTTGTTTGGAAGGTTGTGATTGCAATGGGGGTGTGCTATTACTGGAATAGTGGTTTAGGAAACATTGAAAGTAAAATATCTTTTTCAATCAAAATGCATGGATTAAAATCTCTTGGTATGAGGTATTTTATAAACTTTTTTCTTGAAAAAAATTGGTACATTGAAAGTAAAATATCTTTTTCAATCAAAACGCATGGCTTAAAAGCTCTTTTGGTATGAGGTATTTTATAAACTTTTCTTGTTTCACATGAAATGGGTCTATTTTTTGCATGAAATGGGTCTATCTATAAATAGTATAGTATAGATCATTCAAATACTCTAATATGGATCAAGATTGGATGATCAAAATTGAACCTATTTTTTTCACCCACCTTAATGAATAGTTGAGATTAAGATAATAAAATTTATGTTGAGCCACTATTGGCAAAAATTGATCCATTTTACCACGATCCACTATTGAACCATAGTCCACTATTGGTGACCTTCCCCCAATTGATTGTTGCTACAATTCGATTGGTCAAATGAAATATGCCTAGATTTAATTGCTACAGAGGCAATAAACCAAGATACATAGATCCAATAAGGTCTATCTCATCACTCGAACTCTAGACAATCCAAGAGTTCTTGGGCTTCATCAACAAAAAGGCCTCCCATGTGGTAACTGGGGAATTTGTCTGGATCAACTGGATGATCACCATCGTCCCTAAACCGAGGACGTATTCTTTCACCTCCTGACACCATCTGTTGTAAATTACCCTCCTTGCCGTATACCAGTTTGACAGCCTTGAATCCAATTGGAACCTTAGAGCCTTTAGCAACCACCATCTCCGCACTTGTTTTTGAAACCTTGATTCCACCACCAATATTAACAGGAACGCTAGTTAATTCCTCAGGTAAGCTCAAATCTACATTTCCTGAACTCTCCAGGTCCAATTCAATTGTCAGCTCGGTGCAGTACTTTACCTCCGCTACTACCCAAAACTCAGTCAATCCATTCTTGCTGGGAACTTTAATTCGTCAGATTCACAACTAAAATCTGATAAACAAAATAGATATGCAAAGCGTTAAGAAAAATTTACCTCGGAACAGGCTGTTCCAGAGCAATACGCTCCAAATTGGGCACCCACAGAGGTGGTTTGCAGCAAAAGAGGGTCTCCTTAAGTCCGCTGTCAATGCGCTCAGTCTGCACATTATTGGCCTCACAGAAAAGCCCTTCAGATCGCCCTCCACCCATATTCACAAGCTTCACCAATTTCATTATCACATTCGAATCCCGGTTTGTGATGCACTGGTAATCCCCATCCATATGCCTTTCCACAATTCCAGCTTCATCCTTTTTCTTTAACGACCCCTTGAGGAAGGCTTCGATCTTAGCTGCAGTCTTTTCCCAATTCGTCCCATTGCTAGACTGAATACCCAAAAGGGTGCCGGTTTTGGTAAGAACAGGATGTTTTCCTTGTTTCTCCCTCTTCACCAAAACATCAAAAAGTTGAACGTTCTTCCCTAGATTCAAAGCCACAAGACTGTGCTCCTTGTATAGATAGCGTTCCCATTGCAGAGATGCCATGGAACAATGCTTGCAATTGGAAAGTTGCCTTCAAGCACTCTGCCTTCAAACAGGATTTAAGCACTGAGCTTTCAACGCGGTCTAGCTGTTTTGGAAACAGCCTCCAAAGCAAAGACCTTGACTTTCATGCACTCGCTTGGGCCCTACTGTTACTTGGTTATACGTGCATATAATTCAAACGTTAAGTCAACAATATGATACGATCGTGATGGAGCCCAGAATATATTAATAATGGTTCGTGGCTGGCTACGGAGAAAGTCCCAATTGAAGACTAAAGGGCTCAAAATGGGGGGTTCATACTCAAAATTTTCGATCAAGTTGAAAAACTCGTATTTGATAGGTGGGGGTTCCTACCCAGAATTTCCAATCGAAGTTGTTAAGATCCGATTTGATAAGTGAAAATCCAATTTGATAAGTAGCTGGAGCCAAATTTCCAGTCGATTTTGTAAGAAGAATGTGGCAAATTAGAGGATTGAAATTTCTTAAAAACAATAAAGAGCAGCATTCTGCTGATTAATGCAAAATCTAAACTCGAGGTCTGCATAATCTCCTGCTAGAACAGACTCTTGAGAAAAGAAGGGTTCCCAGCCAGTGGAATTCCTTTTGCAGGAGCATTAATGGCATCGGATGTAGGATCTTTTGTTGAACGTTGGAAGCAAGAGGAGGATGAATTTGATAAAGGCATCATGCTCCATCAGCATTTGATTGCTATGGGGGATGATGAAATGCTTTGGGATCCTTTAAATTGCATAGAGCCAGAATCTTTTTATACAAACAGTTATGACAAGACCCTTCAATGCTTGGAGACCAAATGTGGAATTGAATCAGAAGAAAGTAAAGCATGGGCTTCCTATTATATGGGAGAAGTTAAAGCATGGACTTCTTATTTTGTATATCACAGCCATGGGAAAGATCTGGAAGAAGATAAAGAATCAGCTTATGATAATGATGATGATAATGATGAAATCCAAGGGGATGGGAAAAATATGGAAAAAACTAAAGCATTGGTTTCATATCGTGCAAATAAAATCAGAGAGCATGGGAAAATTGTGTTAGAAGGAATAAACCTGGTGGAGCATTCGGGATCCAATCAAATCAATAGGGAACATCTGCTGGAGGTTATAGACCTCTTTGAACAAAGCCTGGCAGAAGCGAAATCATGTAAGCTCAGATATCTAGCGAGCTGGAAATTAGGGGAATTTTACGGTATCATAATGAAGCCTCTTCAAGAAATCAGATGCTATCGAATACAATTACAGGAGGCAGAAGCTACAGGATGGATGCGCGCTAAGGTATGTGCACTCTTTAATCTTTGCGGAGCTTTATGCCTGTGTGGTCACTTTGAAGAGGCAATAAGAATTAAAGAAGAGCTGGAGATCATAGGTTCCCATGATCCTTTCACCATGGGTCTAAGTTTTCATTGCCAAGGACAGATTGCTTATGTCATGGGAAATTTTGAGAAATGCATAGAGGCCAACAGCAATGCGATTGACATACTTGCAAATACGGAGATTTCTGGGGTCTTTGAGCACTTAGGTATGTCAGCAATTTCAGAAGCCATTGACCAAATAGAGAAAGCAGGACAAGGGCATGGAATTTTTGGGAACATAGAAATTGGCACAAATGTGCTGTCATTGCTTGCCCTTTTGAAAGAAGAGGATGACGAGTTTGAGAAAAGTATCATACGCCATCAGTGCGCCATTGCTGGCAGAGATGTGGAACTTGTGGAGGGAGCCATTCAGATGTTCTTGATCTCATGGGTTGAATGCAACACCGGCATGTTTGAGAAACTTGAGCAGATAGCCACTGAAGGCAACCCATGGGCAATTCATCAGCCAATGCCAATTCTTGAACGAGTCATGCGGTGCTTAGAGAGCCAGTGCAGAGTAGAAGCAGAAGAAAGCAGAGCATGGGCTTTATATTATGTTGGGGAACTTTTGCAACTCCAAGAAAATTTTGGAGCCCAAGGTGAGCCGAACTTGCCAGATCCCATAGATATGTTTCAGCAAAGTCTGCATGGAAAATCAAGTACTGTTAGATATCTGGCAAGCTCAAGTTTAGCTGATATTTATTCTCGAAGAATTAATTATGTTGAAGAAAGCAGGTACCGCAAGATACAGTTACAGGCGGCAGAGGCTACAACATGGAAACGTGCTAAGGTTTATGCACTCTATCTTCTTTGCATTGCTTTATGCCGAATTCCTCAGTTTGTAGAGGCAATAAGATTCCAAGAAGAGCTGACAATCATGGGCTGTGATGATTCTTTAGCCCAGGGCCTAAGCCACCATTGTCAAGGAATGATTGCTGATTCTATGGGGAATTTTGACGAATCCATACAGGCACATCGAAAAGCAATTGCTACTCTTGGAGAACTCGAATTTGCCGAGATAAAAGATGACATTTCTGGAGTGTGGATTCCTATCTCACTTGCCAAATACCTCACTATAGGAGCAATCGCGGATGCTAGATCCAGCGTATGCCCTGCAGAATCAAAAAAATGTGAAAGGCAACTTCAACGTCAAGAAAAGCAAATTGTGGGAATGCTGAGTCCATCCTTTGGTGCTCATACAGTGAAGCTGGTTATGGAAATACATACCTATTGGCTTCTCCTTGCACAGGGAGAAATGCACTTGAAAAATAGCAACTTTGACAAAGCCGAAGCAATCGCATTGAAATTACTTGAGATTTCGCAAAGGTCTCATGAAGCCAATTTGTATGCTCGTGCTCTGATGTTCAGAGCTGAAATCGCAAATCGCCGTTGTCCAAAGAATGAAGATATCATTGAGAGCTTCTTTCTTGAAGCAGAGAAACTCGTGAGCACAAACCTGACAAATGGGGATCTGCAGATCGTGATAAGAATGGAGGCGCATTTGTACTTCTCCATGCATAAATACGAGAAAGCAATTGAGAAATTTCAAGTGTGCCTTGGGATGTTTATGGAGGTCGAAGAGAATTTTGAGTATCACAGCCAAGGGCGCATATGTTATTTAGAAACCATGAAGTCGTGCTTTGGTAAAATGCAAGCATCCATTTTATACCTCCCTAGAATGTCATCATCCCCTATAAATATAGATTCCATCGAAATGTCCTTGGATAACATGCAATCGACTTCTTTCTTCTTGGAGGGAAATCAAGTAAAAGACGCACTCATATGGGCCGAACGGGAACGCGCTCGTGATCTCTTGTATTCCATTCAAAACAGATTGCATCAGGATGCTTATCTCAACAACTTATCAACTTTTGATAAGAGTGATGTTGAAGCATGGTCTGAACTCCAGTCTGTTTGCTCCCTTGTTGGCCAAGATACAGTATTTCTTGTATTTACAATTATTGGTCACATATTTTACACTTATTATTTCCATGCTGGCAAAGAACCCATTGTGAATGTAACCATGAACACTCTGGAACAAGACTATGCTTCTGATGTCCCAGGATTGCTAGAAGCTACAACTTCTATTCGTAATGAGGACACTGATGGTTGGCAAACATATTTGAGGTACTTATTCAATATTTGCATAAGACCTTTCAAGAAAAGGTTAAAGGATGCAGCAATCAAAAAACTTATCATAGTCCCAAATGGGGTAAGCATCGCATTTTCAATATGCTTGTAATTTTTTTATGTTACCATCAGCTATAATTTGATCCTGGTCTTGATTCAGGAAATTTCTCTAGTACCTTTCGCAGCACTTATAGATGATGAAGACGGACAATTCTTAGTTCAAAAATATGAAATCTCCATAATATCGTCTCTGAGGTTGTTCAAGCATTGTGAACTGAGGAGACAACACTTGACGCAACTGAGCAAGGATCATAATCATAGCGCCCTTGTGGTAGGAAATCCAACGAAAGATTTACCTGACGCGGAGAAGGAAGCAGAAATCGTAACCAACATCCTCAAGGATGCTGGCATGAATACCAATGTATTGATAAAAGAAGCGGCTACAACACAGGCTGTCTTGGGTTTCTTGCATTCAAGTTTCTGGATTCACATGGCTTGCCATGCCACAGTTGAAGGTAAGGTGCCAAATGGAGCACTGATACTATCAAAGATTGAAGTACCAGACATTGCTTGCAAGGACGCAGCATTGGTGCTATCAAGCAATGATTCATACAATGATTGCAGGGACATAAAAAATGTTGACAAAACGCCCTTAGAGAATCATCTTACCGCAGAGAAAATAGCTAGCGGAAATCAACTAAGGGCAGTGGTAACAGTTTTGAGTGCATGTAATTCAGGAAAAGGACAAGTATGCGCTGAGGGAACTTTGAGTTTGACGCGCTCCTTGCACCTGGCAGGGGTTCCTACAGTTGTGGCTTCTACATGGAAAGTCGACGACCAAGCAACCACAGAGTTCATGAAAAGGTTTTACACCAATATTCAGCAGCATCAAGACTTTCAACTAGCATCAGCACTTAGAATAACTATGGTATCCATGATAGAGGAGATGGACGATAAGAACAGGCCTAGGTATCAACCTCTGCATTGGGCGCCTTTCTTTATATCTGGAAGTCCATCCTTCCGCCTCTCTCATGAAAGAAATTAAAGGCGACCAAAATAATTCGAAAAGTGAACAACACACTGACCTCAATCGACTTCATCACAGCCTTCTGATCGCAACTGCAGATCATATCGTCAAGCACTGCTGCATCAAATCTGGCTACTGTACTGTCGCACAATCTGCTGCCCACGCAGCCCTAAATCATCTTAAATTGGGCAAATTGTAAAAATACCCCTATTTATTTACAAATTTGTGAAAATGCCCCTGTTTTAGGGGTATTTTGGTTAA
>JAANSK020277625.1:0-11200 GCA_011763485.2 Isoetes engelmannii
GTGATGCTCATGATTGATGTCAATCCAGGGGTTCTCAGGCAGCAACGTCTTCAAATCCTCTGAATGGTGCTCATCCATTCAGGCAGGATGATAAAGAGCAACTTTAGGATGCAGATTGCAAATCAAAAGGAAGAATATTGTATTACTATTGAGAGAAAATAAAAATTATCAAATACACAGAAGATAGATAGTCGGGAAGGAGCAGCCGCTTCTTCCAGACTCACACATTTCTCCCTTGCATGCAGGTGCAACTCCTGCTTAACTGCGTCTCACTCAAGCCAATTCCAAGATCGACGGTTGCGGCGAGGTTAAGAAATTGGCTATTATCAAGTTCCGTTGAAAATGGATCTCTACGGTATATTCCTTCGTTTCCTGCAATCTCAACCATTTATTAAGCATATACCAGGCATATGCCCCATTTCCTCCAACCATGCAGAGGGTTTGCCCTTCGTGCAACCCAAAAAGGGACCTAACAATATCCCAAGCAGCAAGCAACCCCTTTAGAAAGGGTGAAGCGTTAGGATATGGATGTAGATGATAAAACAAAGCCCAAGGAAGGAGGGCCTTGATGGTAGCCTTATGAAATGGAAGACAATGTTGAATTGACTGCCTCAACAACCTCAATCCAGGAGAGTCATCCTTACCAACAAGAATCCTCCAGATAAACTTTGATATCATCACCTTACTTTGGAGGTGAAAATCTAACAACTTCAAAAATCTCTGCAACTTTTTAATTTGAGAATCTCCCATCTCTCTAGTCTACCACCCTCACTCTCTATTTCAGTCCTTGGCTGTCGAGCTTGGATTGAGCCACATAGGAAATGAAGTTGTAGCATTTGTCCAAACGGAAACTCTCTATGGTCCTTAATTCTCGTCTACCTGCAATAGGTTCGTTTTGCTCTAAATAGCTTGTAGCATGCGTATAAAGCTTAGTTCTCAAATGGGCATAGTCCCTCCCATAATTTCGCATAATTTCTCAAATTAATGAATTGGTTCAAAACTATTGACCCCAATGGTAGTAAAACTAGTGCTTTGTAGTACCCACGTATATGCAACTTCAAATTTACTGGCCCCAAAAACTATCACTCA
This sequence comes from Isoetes engelmannii, assembly GCA_011763485.2. NCBI lineage: Eukaryota > Viridiplantae > Streptophyta > Lycopodiopsida > Isoetales > Isoetaceae > Isoetes > Isoetes engelmannii. The sequence continues at coordinate 1,090 of JAANSK020277625.1, forward strand.
GCAGTTAACAAACTCAGTAAGGAATTTTGTATCGGGAAGAAACAAAGAGGGCACGGATGTCAAAGTGGCTTGGAATAAGTGGCGTCTCTAAAAAGCAAGGTGGCCTTGGGATGTTGGACATATCTTTACACAGCAAAATGCTGGTGAGCAAATTCTTGTGGCAGATAATGAATGAAGAAAGAAGTTCCTCGGGTCTTTAGTTGTTGAATCAGTCATCACTGCATTATATTCCATGTGACAAAACTTCCCAAGTCGCCTTACCATGGTGCGCTTTTACAAATTGAAGCCTTTTCCTAGAGTGTCACCTTTTTCGAAAGGTTTACTTTAAGACGTGGGAGACAATAAAAAACTTATGGCAATTGGGTATTAAACATTGTCACTCGGTTGCAATGCATGTTTGGTCCGTAGAAACTAATGATGTTCCGAAACCCCTATTTTCCGTAGTGGACATAAGGAATAAAAGGAGATGGTCATTGTTGGGCATTCTATGTTGGTGGTGACTGTGTATTCTGAAGGTACACATTATCGTGATATGACTTCAAAAGGAAGTCCAATTTGTGACAAGAAGATAAAAAAATTATGGGAATTGGTGGTAAGGAACATCCCCTACTATGAAACCAGTGATCAACTTTCATGGCCTGCCCACCCTTAAATAGGTCTCCTCCCCTGCAAAAGAAGGGAAAAAATTTTATAGCCATTATCAATAAGGGTGGCGTACAAAAAAATGTCCTTGGCAAAAAAATAATCAATGTTGAAAATAAGGGCAAAGATTAGAAAAACTCTTAAAATTCTATTAAGATCAATGGTTATTATATTAGTATTACATCATATATATTATTTTAGAAGAGCAAAAAATTGAAAAGCTTCAAACCTGAGCTTCAAAAGATTAGATCTACTAATGTTTATGTCATTAAACGGGCCGAAGAACATGGAAGAAGTTAATTGGTCATCCATTTACAAGGAATCGATGAATGTGAAGGAGAGGCGTATTGGAGAATTGTAAAAAATTGTTTAATAGTTTTATCTTCAAGAGTTTCTTTGTCTTGTATAGTACTCTAATCGTTTCTCATACTCATATTTATAAACTATGATGATGTCTATAAATATAAACTGTTACGTGTTCTAAAACAAAGGACTACTTTATTTTTTTTAGATGTTGTGTGCTTTTATAGATGCTGCTTTATAATGAGTTTTCAGGTAAATAAGGGCAGTTTACATTGTACTATGAAATAAAAAGGCTGATAAAATTTTAACCTTCCCGGAAAAGGGCAACTCAAAATATGCCCTTAGAAAAAAAAAGTAGGGCCTACCCTTATAAGTTGATCCCTGTATGAAAGGCTCCTAGTGGGCAAGTTCCTGGTAATTCACGAGGCTTTGGTAGAATGCTCCTCTGTTTCCAATTGAAACTCCTTCACCCAAACGAGTTGCTACTATTATCACCTAAATGGTCTCTACAGATTAGTGAGAATAAATTGAAGCGAATACGGAGACAGGTGTGGAAGTATCTGCTTTCTCCAAAATTGAAAATTCTCACTTGGTAAATCATTCACATGACACCAAGGACTGACCATTTGGTCACCAAATTTGGTACACAGGTTAGCTCCGCATGTTCCATGTGTGACTGAACATGGCTTTATGGATTACATTGATATCCAAACTACTTGGGATCGTGTGTGACTGCCATACACTTGAGCAAGGGATGTCTTCTCTGGATCATGTGCAAGAGGCGTAGAACATTTGTGTTCTCGCAAATTTCCACACACTCCTTTATCTTGATATCTCTTAGATCCGAACTCACAAGCATGTTTGGGCTATGGCTGATGAAAGGACGACCAACAGTTATGTAAGAACTTCTTTGGCGGTTGTGTAAAATACACTTGTGCTATGTGATTACTTCCAAATATTCGAGGAGGCTATGTGGATGGATTGATATCACATATATAGAATTAAGTTTTACTTGAACAAAAATATCTTTCAGTAAAAAAAATCAAACAATTAAGGAGCCTTCAAAAACCCTACTACGTACTAAGGTGGACTTACTAGAATTTTGGAAGTGTTTCCTTACCATTTAGGGACCTGATTTGAATGTTGAAGTGTTCCCTCCTACGTACCAAGGTGGACCTTACTAGAATGTTGGTGTTCCCTTAGGTTTCCAACCTGATCTAGATATAAAATCCCTTGTAACTTAAGGATCAGGAGACAAACCAAAGTTCTCTTAGGGTGGTTTCTCATGAGCTTCCCAATTGCAAGTTCCATGGCCACAGAGCAAGGTTGATTTGCATAGCCTGTTCCTATGATTCTTGCATGAAGTAACCATCAAAGAAGACAGAAGGAAACCAGCATGAATTCAAAACGAGGTCCTTAGGGGCGCTTCACATGCAAATTTCTTCGTTGTTCACATGTGCAAGGTTTAAGACGAATGGCAGACGTTCAAGCCGTTCCTGGACTAAACTACTGGAGCAGTTTCAAAGCGGCAAGCCGGACGGCAAACCGGTGACGCTCACATGTGGAGCATCCCTTACCTGGATGTCCATGAATACTTTGTAACATCTTTCTTTCAGATCAGAAACCTGTATTCCTCCATCTAGAATATAGATTAAGGACCAACTATGTTCTCGGTTGCCACGTGGCAATACCAAGATGAAAGAACAAAAAGCGCCCCCATATGGGTAATTCTGTTCGATTTTAAGGCAGTGGGAGCGGAGCTGAAGTAGACGCAGGATCATCGGAGATGGATTCCGTAGAGAGCTTAGTAGCTCAAGTGCAAGGTCTATCAGGAAGCGGTGATGACATTTCACATTTGCATAACCAGCTCAAGCAAGCAGATGATATGTTACATGCTCAGGCAAGTCGCCTCCAGCCGGCATTGCAAGAGCTTGATCCGGCCAAGCATTCTCTCGGTTATCTTTATTTCCTGTAAGTGCCTCAATATTTATCTAGGGTTAGGGTTTAATGAGGTACACTTCAACGGCTATGCTTGTGCAGGGAAGCCCGCTCTTCTTTGACATTGTCACCGGAGGAGGTAGAAAGCTTCTTGGTTACGACATCAACTTTTATCAGGATCGGCGTTCCAGAACAAATTCGTTTGGCACCGGAAAAATGTATATCATTTTAGTGCAGGCATTGCTAATTCTTTTCGTTATTTAGCATCACATGTATAATCTTTTGAACACGAGGAGTGATTGGCTGTCATTTGTAAGACTTAGTTGAATGAAAGGAATTCTTGAGTATCTTTGAGCTTGCAAATAGAAGGTTGTGCTATTTCTTTATGTAACAATATGTGGATTTAAGCTAGAAATTTTGCGCTTGCATTTCTCAAATATTTTGCATTATATCAGCTATCCATTCCGTTTCTCATCCATTGTGCTGTTGCAGTTAATACACTCTGCAGAAGGATGAAGGATCATGCAATACAAATGCAGAAACCAAAAAGAATGGTTGTCCCTTTACAATTGGCAATTCAGAAGCTTCAAGTCTCCTCTGAATATTTGACCCCACTCCATGCTGACTTCTTACAAGTGTGTTTGCTTTCAAAATGCTATAAAGCAGCACTTGATATACTTAAAGATGATATTTTTGAGATTGATCAGAAAAGAACAGGTCTTGTACCAAGAGACTTTCTTCTTTACTGTTATTATGGGTATGTATTTCTTTTTCATACATATGCTTCTTAGTTCATAAAATAAGTGGTTTTCTTACGTGTTTAGCTCATTATGTAGCCTGCTCAACTACGTTTCATGTTGTGCAGGGGAATGGTGTTGATTGGTTTGAAGCAATTTGACAGGACTATAGAATTCCTACAAAATGTGAGTGATTTATTGTTTTAAGGTATGTTTTTCATGTCTGTTTGTTTGGACGCTCACACAATTGATTTTAAGTAGGCCATCACTGCGCCTGCAACAGTCCTAAGTGCTATTACCATAGAAGCTTATAAGAAGTATGTTTTAGTGTGCCTCATTCATATTGGACAGGTTTGACTTCCTATCCTGTGCTTATAGTTCATATTTGTTGATTTTCTGTTTTCTCTTCTTGTTGCCTTGTGCCACATAATTTATCTATCTATCAATGTCGGGATATGAACTTCTAGTTGCTCTTTCTTTTTTGATAAGCATTCACAAAGCAGTTAATGTACCTAGCAATGCTGCACGTGTTATCATCTTGTATTATGTGTAAGAGAATCGGCTGATTAGTAGTGGGATGTGAACAGTTAAGAGAAATATCATATATCAGTTTATCTGATAAATAACCTCTTTTATGTATGAAAATTATATGAGACGATTCCGTATACTCTATTCATAGGGGCATGCATGAAATTCAAATGCGGCAATTCCAGAGACCAAAGATGTACTTTGATTGGCATAATATAATATGTTCAAGAATTCTTAAGAAGAGAAGAAAGCCTACTCATCACCTTTTTACATTGATTGTAGAGTTAAATGTCTGTAGAGCTGATTGTGGTTGGGTTATATATAGTTTTTTGAATATGGAGATTGTCCTCCCAATTCCTTCAACCAATTTTAAGATTAACTGGTTTCAGGCAATAATATCTATGTACTTTCATGTGTCAATCGACAATCTAGAGACATAGCAGCAGTTGTATGCCTGTCATTTTTTTAATAAACTTTAGTGTGGACTTCTCTCAATGCTTTTCAACGTAAGGCTCAGGCAATAAATAAATGAGCAAAAGATTGCTCAATTGTGTTGAATGTTACTTTTGGCTTCTACTTAACATTGAATTTGTCCTAAGTTCTGTTGGATTCTTCATTTTTATTGTAGCTTCCAGCTTTTCCAAAGTATACTCCTTCTGTTGTTCAGAGAAGCTTGAAATCCTGCACTCAAGTATGATCTGCTCTTCCTGTTTGATATTCATATATCGTACAATATACTGTTTGCCAGGAATGTTTTCCTGATACAATTTTTTCATCCGGGGCAGAGTTACATTGAATTTGCGAACGTCTATGCTACACGCAATATTACCGATTTAAAGCGAAGCCTTGCCGTGCATGAGAATGCCTTCAAAAATGTATGAATAGCCTACCTCTTATTTTTTTAGACCTGCTGCTAGGAAATTTAAACTGAAAAATTTAATTTTGGACAAACATGCTGCCTGTCTTGTACCACCAAATATCCACAGGATGACAGACGCCATGTCTTTGCAGGATAGAAATTTAGGATTGGCAAAGCAGGTTGAGGCTTCATTATATAAGAGGAACATTCAACGTCTTACTCAGACGTTTCTCACCCTGTCATTGCATGATATTGCTGAAACTGTGCATCTTGATGGACCTAAAGAAGCTGAGCTCTATATTCTTCAAATGGTACTGTCCGAACTAGGCCTTTGTTTGATTATTTTTAGTTGGTGGCTTTTGAGCACCTTAAGTCTTTTGCTAGATTCAAGGCCGAGAAATATTTGCTACTATTAATCAAAAGGATGGGATGGTAAGCTTTCAAGAAGACCCAGAACAGTATAAAACACGAGAAATGACCCAAAGACTGCATACTGAAATTCACAAGTAATGGTCTATATCTTCATAGCTTGTTAAGAATAGTTCGTTTAGAAATAAAATTTTACTTTTGCGAATTCTAATTGTCTGTAACATTACCATAGGGTCATAGAAGTAGCAAAAAAGTTGGCTTCTGTGGACGAGCAGGTGTCTTGTGATCGTGCCTACATTAGTAAGGTGATGTTAAATGTGGGATATGTATCCTTTTCCCATCAGTTTGTGACATTGAACTGTCATTGCTTTGGCAGCTTGGAAAAGATCATCATGCACGCTTTGACTCTGAGGATTTTGAGCTTGTGCCACAAAAGGTATATGCGAATGTTTAAGAATGTTTAAGTATGTCGTCTCCCAGCTGAGAAAGACTCCAGAAGCATTGAAATATGCCAATTTTGCGTTTGGTAACAATTACGGTTTGGTGTACATATGCACTTGGAGATCATGGATAATTTTCTATTGCACATGGATGCTAAATTATAATGAATTGTACTGTTTTTGGCCCACCAGGTCATGCTAGCACACAAAAACAAACAAAAGTACATACATGAAACTACACACTTCCAAAGGCAAAGCTTTAGGGATCGACTTTGATACCCAGGACTTGCCTTATATTCGTGAAGGTAAGTAGGTACTCGTTCCTACAGAATCTTGGACCATTCTTGTACCATACTTGTCAGGATGAAAGGTCCCCTCCACAAAACATGTAGAATCAGGTAAAGCTTACCTTGATGATGTAGAACAGAATGGGAGAAGCCATTCTTGCTGCCCTCTTGACCTGCAAAATTCGGCCTCTGCAGGAGGTCATGGGGGCAGCAAGAATGGCTTCCCCCATTCCGTTCTACATTACATCTGGATCCTTGGTTCATTGTTTGGATTGCCATCTGTTTAGGGGATCGAAAGTAGGGGTTTGTTGTTTTGAGGAATATTGCAAAAAAGATATAATCGCATTTGATGAACTTTAAAAGGTGGAATCAGACGAGAAGATGGTCGTGGTCTGGGAGGAAGCCCTTTTACACTTGCGTCCAAGATACTGAGGCCACGTTGGGAATTTGGAGTCAGACTTAAGCAAACCTCTCAACGTTTGAGTACCAAAGCAAAATTTCTTACAATTGAGTACCAAAGTGTCGACAAACTTTAATCATGACATTGACATGGCACGGGGTAGGAAGATGAAAAACCTTGAATAGACACTCTAAATAATTTTTGGTGGCCCAAAAAACATAAAGGCAAAAAAAAAAAAAAAAAAACAAAAGAAAAAAAGAAAACTAGGTATCAACCTAGATGAATAACACAATTGACTAACATGCTAATTCACGATTAAAATGGTGTCACCAAAGCACAACCTCTGCATGGGTCCTTGAGCTCATCTCTAGCAACTACAGTCTGCTTGAACTTTGCTCCACCGTGAACATGGACCTAAAAAGGAGGCCCAAAAGTCCAAAAAACATGTATTCCTTTCGTCTTGAGATTGCGACATCTCGAGCAACTATAGTATGCCAAAACTTTGCTCCACCATGGACGTGGGCCTAAAAGGGAGGCCCAAAAGCCCAAAAAACATGCATTCCTCCCTTTTGAGATTGCGACCAACTCTTTCCTCCAAGAGTGACAAAACTTGAGCATTTTAATAATCTTTGCATAGCCCTGTCAGGCCTGCATAGAAAATAGAGGAAATTTTTTCAGAGATAAGATCAATTGTGGAAGCCGAAAATCTAGAAATCTAAAAGCATATTTCTAGAAGAAAACTTTTCCAAGATAAGCTCAATTGTCTGAGTCGGAAATCCTAAAAGCATATTTCCAGACAGAGAGCAATTAATGTCTAAGGTGTGCATACCTTAATGGCACTGCCACCAATAGGTGCAAAAGGAAGTTCTTTGATGAGAGTTCCTTGATTCTGTAGCTTTACCCATGTCATTGAAAGAGACTAAGAATAAGGAAAAAAAATAATCAGGGGATTTGATCTGGATGTATAAATAACCATATCTAATACCATAGACCATACCTCTAAAACATTTGAATGGATTGTTAACAAAAGGGAAAGAAAAAAAAAATCCAATAAGAAAAAGTAATCATGTTCATTCAATGATTATATTGGTCAAAGCATTCTTATTAGGTTAATTGAATTATTTGGGTAGGTTCGAGTTCCCGTCTTTCATATTTTAAAACCTTAGGCATTTTAAACATCAGTAAGTTACTGTTTCAATCGACAATGCTTAAAATCCTGTTTCATTTTTAACATAACTAGCGTTTAATTGACAATACTGATAAGAATACCATTGAAGTTACAGGCAGAAGAGTTGATTTGGAGATAGAAAGCCTGAGAAGTTGTATTTCATAAAAATTTGAATTTAAGTAAAATGAGCTTGGTATCTTGTGCTCTAAAATGTTGAAATCGGTGGCTACATTTATCCTAAAACTTGGCCGACCGATAGTTAGTACATTATAAACAGCAGTACGACTGATAATTCTATTTAAACATCAATACTGTTTCCATTACATCAATACTGGTACTGGAAGAATCAGCAGAGGACCGGAATAAGGAATTGGAGCCAGCCTTGGAGCCAGCCCAGCAAATCGACATCGCGGTCGACCTGATTGCTACGGCAAAATCGTAGCTCCAGTTCCTGGTCCGGCTCAACACCATTGCTCCACATCTATACGAAGGCCATGATGTTGATAGAGCAATAGCAAGGTGCTTACTTGTTTAAATTTTATGCTAATCCTCTTAATGCTATGCTAATCTTCTTGCTAATTTTATGATGATCCTCTTGCTCGGAGAAACTACTCCAAAATATAATCTAATGCCAAGCATTCAATCCTCATCACACACAACCTCAAGGAGGCAGTATTTATGCAAAAGGAATTCTACTACTATTTGAAGCTTAACTTCCTTGCATTTACAAATCGAATAGTTTGCTTAACAATTTCAATGTCATGTTAGGTTTCAAAGCCTTACTACTTGGACCCCCTGTTCTTGAAGACCTCCCTTCAAAGATACAAGGCATTTCTGCATCTGATTAAGAAATATAGAAAATATATGGATGGTGCAGATTTCTTCATGCCCACCTATGATATTGATCTCATGTGGCATTCACATCAGCTCCACTCTGCCACACATACAAAGGATATTCTCGCCACCCTCGAAAAACCATTGGAACATGATGACACCGATCAAGGTAGACGCCCTGGCCAAAAGGGGAGCGTAGTTTTAAGCGGACTAGTGAACTCTGGAGGGCAACTTATGGCATGGTTTATGCCAAAGCTGGTTGCATGCATAGAGAAGAATTTCGTCTAGTCCAACTTCTAGCCCACCATCCGTTATTGATATCAATGCATCGAAGAAATATAGTGCTACTAAAAGTCAATTCTTGCAGGTAATACTTCATATGCAAATGTTTTCATGATTCTAGACTATTTTACTTGATCGACAATCTATTATATAGGTCCATATTACCGTGGTACATGCAAGACATGTAAAAGGGAATAGTGCTTTTGTCACTCTTGAACCTCGGATGGGAGGGCTAAACTCTAGGACGGAACTTACCCAAGTGGCATTTAAGAATACAATTCAACAAGGCATGGCAATTCCAATGTGACAAGGCATCAGGTGGAATTGATCTAGAAACATTTTTTCAATGCTATCTAATCTTGGTCTTTAATGGTTGCTCTTCCTCCCCTTCTTCTTTTACCATATCTACCCAGATGAAATAGTGGAATCTGCATATCAATTGGCAAATGTGGAACAGGTGCTATACAACGTCTTCACTGATCATTATTGGGTGGATCAATTGTTTTTATTGTGAAGAAAACAAGCATTAGTGATGAACAACTTGAATTTTTTTTGCAATTATAGCCCTCAAGTGAGTTTTACGTATTCATCCCTTTTGATAAATTGCATCAATCATGTATAACATTTAGCAATTCACCTCTAAGATACAAAATATTTTTCTACTTAAAGATTATTACCGGTAGAAAGCTACAATATAATGTGAGAAATGCACGCAAGGATCAAGAAATTGAATTTGTTACATTGGTACGCTTTAGCAGTGATGCTCCAAATGGCAAAGCCACTTCTTTTTTCAACTGGAAAAATTGAGTTATGGAGGTATTAAAATATGATCATTTACCACTTTATTATATTTTTAGTAAACATTTTACGGCTTTATAGGCATCACCAAAGGAGGATATTGCATTTCTACTTCTACTAATAGTGATTGAAAGATCAATGTCTGACATGGTTGCTAAGAACACTCCTTTTACACCCACTAAATGTGATGAATACATCAAACGAGGTAATTGTTATGTGCTCATCTTGGATATTTATAGAATATCTGATGCTCCAGAGAAAGCAAGAAGAGCACCAAGCATTGGTTGGCTAGCTAGTGGTGATGGAGATGCTAGTTGTAGAGGGTGTGGGGGTTGTGGAGGGTGTGGGGATTGTGGAGGATGTGGGGGTTGTGGAGGATAGGCAAAAAGTCGCATTTGTAAAAAATGGGAGGTATTCTTGAGTATGGGACTCATGCAGTAATGTGGGAAGTAGCTTTTTTGAGGAGTGATTTAGTGAAAAAATCGAAGTTTTACATTGAGAGCATTCATTCATAAAAAACAATAAT
>JAANSK020277636.1:0-11200 GCA_011763485.2 Isoetes engelmannii
AGCGGACTCACTCCGCCATGCCCGCCATCGTCCTTCCCTCCCTTAACCTTAAATAGAAAGCCAACTATACAAAATTAAATAGTACTACAAAACCCCCCTCCAAACCATTAAAACACCCGAACCCCTAATTCCACGTCATCCCCCATACGGACTGCACTACAAATACATACGCCTCACCATTCCAAACCTTACGTTATCCCGTATGTTTTTGTTCTCGTGGGAACCTTAGGAGAAGAAGGCTGAATTGAAGGTAAGTTGTTTTTACATATACAGGAATGTCAATTTACTTGACATTCCTGGGATGGAAACCAGGCGACGTGCGGAGCGTGGAACCTGGTTGACATCCCAGGAATGTCAAGTAAATTGACATTTCTGTAACGAGGCGACGTGCGGAGCGTGGAGCCTGGTTGACATCCCAGGAATGTCAAGTAAATTGACATTTCTGTAACGTGGACGGCACTGATGTGCCGTCCTGCGTGATCAGAATGTAAGTAAATGTGATAGAATATAAGTAAAAATAGAATACTTGACATTCCTGTAACGTGAACGACATTGATGTATCATCCTGCGTGATCAGAATGTAAGTAAATGTGATAGAATGTAAGTAAAAGAAGAATATAAGTAAAAATAGAATGTAAGTAGATTTATTTTACATCCTTGAAAATGAAAAATGACGTGTCAATATATTATTGGGCAAGAGGGCAGGATGACACATAAGTGTTGTTTACGTAGTGATATTATATCAATGTGACCATTGAAATGATTATTTAAAAGGTATTATAGGACATGATTTGCACGCCCTGAATTTGGCTCAAATCATTATTCACATTAGTGTAGCAGCCTTGAAATATTTTGACACCACTGGCCACCAGCGTGTTTAGGTGTACCTCTTTTGTAGACCATGGCCCTGTGCTATAACATGACGTATTTGTGATACCTATCGTGATCATTGAAATCTACCTACTTATATCTGGCGAGGTGAATCGATGCTTGAGAGGACGGGATATATCATCTCAACATAATCCTTCTTCGGCCCTTAGTCTGTAGTAGGCATTGTCTTCTGCCCTTTGTCTGTAGTAGGCATTGTCTTCTCTTGGATCAATTTTAAAGGAGCCAAGAGAAGAAACTTTATTGACTACTTTTTAAACTCTAACAATAGTGTGAATACTAACCCAAAAAATATTAACCAAAATGGACCCCAATTGGATGGTAACACTAACATTGCATAACATTATAATGCAATGGACCAACAAAGGGGTTTTTACATACACTTCATAGGGGGTTCTTATATACACTTCTCTCGTATTTGCTTCCTAAATAACTTGAATCGCCATACAATGATCAAAGTGATAGTAAATATATGGCCATTCAATGATCAAAATGATAGTAAATAATGGCCATTCAATGATAAAAAATGATAGTAAATAAGGTTCTCGATTGTAATTTTGCAAATGCCTTTTAACTCAAACAAATATTTGTAGCATAGAGCTCTTCTCATACAAATATTTGTAGCATAGAGCTCCTAATGTTTGTAGCATGGAACACTGGAGAATATTCTAGAATCTTAAAGAGTTTTCACATAACGTTAACAAATTTTAGAAATATAATTCTGTATACGAGTTGATAAAAGGATCCTTCGACTAATACAAAAATTCTTTTACAATGAGTTGGACAAAAGAAATGCTCGTGGTGGCCAACAAATGTTAGAAATCTAATATTGTCCAACTTCACATAAATCCTCCTATATACGAGTTGGTAAAGGGATCCCTTGTCTTAATTCAAAAGTTCTTTTACAATGAGTTGGGTAAAAGAGGCCGCCGCGATAAATTTTTTGTATCTAATAATCTTTTCAACATTCGTCTGGCCGCCGCGATAAATTTCTTGTATCTTATAATCTCTCAAATATTCGTTTTGAAAGAATATTCTATAGATTCTTATGATAACCTTTCGAATATACTTTTTTTTCTAGAGAATATCCTCTGTAGCAAAAGGTAAAAACACTTTGTTCTCTGTGTTCCAGTAAGTACGGTAAGAGTATCTCTCTCAAAAAAAAGAAAAGAAAAAAAATTGCATTGTAGAGCCCAATCTGAACAAGCAACTTTCTGGTGTTCGTGTCTTTTGCCCCGGTTCTGTGTTGCGATGCCTCTGTTCGTGTTGTGAAGCCTCTGTTCACTCTTCTTCCGATCTTTGCAGCTCGAACTAAAATAGGAAAGAAGATTTCGCCCCATGAGAAAGAACCCAAATGCTAAAATAGAAACGACAAGATGCATCAGAGGTCTTTGGCTGCATCTGAGGTCAGAATGCAGCATGCTTTATAAAATTCTCTTTCAAGTAGTTTTTACAGGACCCAAATTGAGAAACGCCAACAAATCCCATGCACTTTGTAGCAGACCTTTCGCAAAAATACTGCATCAATTCCGGCCCAAAAAATGGGTCCAAACCTGCAATTCTAGCCTGTACAATGGCATCTGCCTTTGTAGGATCCCGCTTTCCCCAAGCCTTAGCCCAAATTCGGCACAACCCAGTAGCCAAGCAGGGCGAAAGATCTATTGAAATTCAACTTGCTCGCGCCAGTGGTTATAGGAGGTTAAACCTCCTCCTATCGGGGGCCATGCAAAACAACCCTCTCGATCCCTGTCGACCTCTGCCCTTGAGGGTTATTTTGCATAGCCCCCTCGGGAGGGAGGAGGAAGGGGGGGGGGGAGATAACCTCCTCTTAAGCTGCTTCAGTTTGCCCAGAGATTCTGGAAGAAAGCCCATAATGGAGTTTCCAGATATTGCTAACCTTTGCAGCTGTGATAGATCCCCGAATGTGCCTGGAATGCAACCGCTTAATAAGTTGCAGACAAGTTCATATTTTGGAGGCATTGGAGGCGTCCCAATGCGCAAGGTATGAAGTCGTTCAAATGATTCCTCTGCAACTCTAAATTTTATAGAGCTTAAGATCACCTATTTCTTCATGAATGCTCCTGCCACCCAAATGGTTAAAGTTTGCATTTAAATTAATAAAGATAAAGATAAAGATAAACTTTTTCAACGTCACGCCACTAGGCAGCGTCCAATCGGACATGTGACGGCAGAACAAGGGACCAAAGTCCAAGAACAACTATTCCTAATCCTTTGGTAATGGAGCCTTTTAAGAAATAGTTGTTGAGATAAAGCATTGAAACTCAGACAGATGAATTACAAGTTACTCTGTTCCAGCTGCAGTGTTTGAACCCTTCCAAGTTTGGTCCTTCTTCAATTATAGGACATAGACACTGTCCATTGACACTGCAATTATGAACAAAATTAAAAAACCACCTTTCGGTTTGTCTTAGCTCTACACAAGATCTCAGCTTTTAGATCAACCCAAAAACATAGGGTAGTATGTATTTTGAAGTGCTTGTAATACCAATACAACTAACTTGTGAGCCGATCTCCCTTCCCAGCCACATAGTGTTTTTTCCAGTTCTGAATCATTTTTTCTAAGGTCCAATAACCTAAGTAATTCCTTTGCATCTAGACAAGAGTGAGATCTAGCTTGCAGATGATGGATTGCGATTTTCCGAATTTGTCTTTGTTTGTTGATAGGAGCCTAGTTGAATCCTAAACTTTGACATTAGAGGGCGTTTAGAAAGGATGAAGTAAAAAATAAAGCTCAAACTTCAAGATGTTGCAGCGCTCCCTCCCTTTCCAGTGTAGTAATGGTAAGGGTCATCACCAATTTGACATAAGATCCCTGCATTCTTACTTGTCTCTAACCACTGGAAATAAGAAAAACTAAGCAGATCCAAATCCTTCTGAAACAATAGAGATCTAACGGTAGTCTTTAGCTAATGTGGACAACCATGTGGATCGGCTAGGAAGCAAGGAATTGATATACCTTGGGTTAGGTGCTAAATACAAGTAAAATACTATTAGATACAAGAATAGATACCACGGACTCACTTATTGGTGTGCATTGCATCTGTTCATAACAACGCAAAATATGTCCTTACACACACGAACATACGTGCAAGTTAACTTGAAAATTCTCTGAATGTACGCAGGTTATCCTGAAGATTTTGTTAAGATTCTCTAAGAGTTCTTTAGCTCTGAAAATGCCCTCGAGCTCCCTTTTTGATCATAGATTCCATCACAGTTCCCCAAGAATCTTAGAGATTTCCTTAGATTTTCTCAAGGTTCTTGGAGGTCCTCTTTGATTCCAAAATCTTATTCGGTCCCATCAACATTCTCTTACATTCTTTGATATTCCCTTAGAGACCCTCAAGATTCCCTAACTTCCTCGTGCATGGGACCACTCTTTAGAAAGCCCTTGGCAAGTCGGTGTCTGGCTCTACCCAGTGCTCAAAGTCCCTTAAGATTTTCATAGATTCCTCAAGATTCACTAATAATCTGTAAAGGTTCTCGAGATCTCTAAGTTTCCATGAAGAGTCCCTCAAATTCTTTGAAAGATCTCCTAAGGTTCTTTTATCTTTCCTCAAGATTCTGTGATACTCTCTTTAACTCTCTAAGGTTCTCTTGAGTTCAATGGCATGATGTTTCATTGCGATGAAAAGATTGCCCAACCACTACATTTTGGAAAGCCCTAAATCAGTCGATTCCAACAATAATAGAATGTTTATTGAATATATATTTCCTGGCGACATGGCCTGTGGTGTTCTTCTGCTTCTCATTCATGTTACATATAGCAAGATCTCCATCAATAGTTGCAGTTATCTCGATATTCGAGATTGTGAGTTTTCTCTTCTCTCCAGTCGGTTTGTTGTGCGTCTACATCGTGTCCCTCTCACAAGAATATCATGATTGTTAGCCCAATGGGACTACATGATTGTTATCCTAATGGATTGTCAATGATAAATGTATCACATTAATTATAGAGCTTCGTCTAGTGGTAACACATTTATCTAGTACAAATAGGTCTCAAGTTTGAGGAGTCCAGGGTGGATCTAGTGCAGGATAAGACTTAATAAATAATATTGGTGTGGTTTGTATGTGTCATATATCTATTAGTGTGGTTTTTTTTCCTTCTTCTTCTTCTTGTTCATCTTTTAGTATCATATACGTGGTCCAAATCGGGAAATGTTCCAAATTTTCTGGTCGTAATGCACTCGTTGTTTTTTTCTCTTTGTATGGGTCCCATAGGCGAATTGGTCTCCGTGAATGATAAAAATGTTATTCTATTCTTTCAATATGATATATGTAAACATCGCTTTTCTTAACGAACAATTGCTTCTTCCCCCTCCTTAATACACCACTTAAAGTGCCTCTTGCTTGCCAAGTACTAGTTTCCTAATTGTAGTCTTTAATTCGTAAATGTAAGGTAATCAAGATTCTGGCCACGCGACCATCTATGCTTTGTTTGAACCTGCTCTTCGCTGCGGCGATTTTACCCGACTGTTCCAGAAGTTTTACCTGCCTTCTTCATCTTCAACCCGAGATTCTGCCTGTTTTTACCTCCAGAATCTTGATTTACCTTACATTCACTTTGCAAGAATCACCTCGTGCTTCAAATTTCGGGGTGTCAATAGTGCCTCCGCGCTTCGTGGTTCGGCACTGTTTCCACCCCGAAATTTGACGCATGAGGTGATTCCTGTATATAGCAAAACCAAGTGGACATTCTTCCTTAATACATCACGTAAAAGCGCCTCTTGCTGGCCAAAAAACTACTTTACTGATTGGAGTCCACAGCAAAAAACCTAGTGGGCAACTACAATTAAACAAATAACATGCTAAATTAGCTTGACATCAAGGTCTTGGTGAGCCAAGTAATGGCCTGCCAAGTAACAATGCTTCCGCTCCGAAATTTGATGCACGAGGTCATTTCTGTATACAACAAAACCAAGTGGCCATTCTTCCTTAATACATCACGTACATCCTTCAGGAATGTTTTGCAACCTTGAAGAGCTCAAAGAGAGAAAGGGATTATCACATGTACGGGCAAAATAGCCTCTGCCCGATGATTATCATTATGTTTGAGTAAAGGCATTGCCAAAACTGTAGTAGCAAATAAAGCTTAGGGATCACAACTTATAGGTAACATTCAGTGATGATTATCATTACGTTTGAGTAAAAGAATGTCTCATTGCCAAAACTGCAGTAACAAATAAAGCTTGGGGAGAACAAGTTATAGGTAAAATTCAGTAATTTTTTACAGACTTTAAAAAACCAAAACATTTATTACTTCATGGGATTTACAAGGGCTCTTGACTTTATGGTTGATGAAATTAAGTACCACTCAAAGGGCTATTAGTGTACGCTTAAACACACATACAAGCTATGCTGATGAAATACGAACAATTTTTGCATTTATTCCAAATTCTTTAACTAGAGGGCTTCAGTTGGAAACCATCAACTCAGTCTCCTTCACGAACCCTTCACCAGTCCAATCCTTATCTGATGCTAAACCTTTACGAATAGCCCTCCTTTGCTTAATTGCCTCTTGTTGTCTTTTCACAAGATCTGTATGTGTCGTAATATATTGCAATGATAATCTGTATTTTAGCAACAGTTTGTGCAGTTAGCGTGAAGTTTAAAGAGCTTAAGAAAGGGAAAAGAGACTAAACACACCCGCGAAACTGCTCAATAGAGGTAAAATTGTGCTTTATCATAAACTCTTGCAACTCGGCACATAGTTTCTTCACGTGCGAATACCCATACATCATCACCCCTGTGCAAACCTGCAGCATTCATGTGCGTTGAACTTTTCAATTTTATTCATAACACATGTAGGTGTTCCAAAGGAACCTGATAATATTAAGTGCTACCAAGGGAACAATCACGAAGAAAAACATCCATGAAAAAGGCCATGGAATGGACTTACCTGAACAGTATTGGATCCGAGAAGTATAAATTCTGCAGCATTGCCCCCGGTTTCTACCCCTCCAATCCCAGAAAGAGACTTATCTTGTCCAGCATATTCAGATTCAATCATTTTTGCAATTTCCATCACCTTTGCAAGTGCAATTGGACGCACTGCTCTGGATGAATATCCACCTGGGGTTGTATACCTGTGTGTTGTCCATGATGTTAAAAAACAAAGAACGTGAAATAGATGAGCAATCGAAAGTACCCTTCAACACAGGGCTCTGGTCTTAAAGTATCAAGATTGATGCCCATAATGCTTGTAATGGTATTAATGGCAGAGACACCCTCGCATCCTCCTTCAAGTGCTGCTCGAGCTGGCTATGATACCCATGAGGATGAAAACAGTTAGCAGAAGCAAGCAAGAAGTTCATAAATACTTCTAGAAGAATTTCCATAGATTGAAGTACAACACCATAGTTTAGAAAATTTATGCCAGATATTGGCAAAATGAGATGGATAAAGGCTCTATATCAATGATAAACTTAGTCGATAATGAGAACACGTGGAAAATTCCTGCTGCACACGTTCAACCAACAGCAATGTAACAATAGTTCTATTCTAGCAAAACGTCTTATCATCCACACGGAACAGATACACATTTGAAGCTCGAACTTTAACCAAGGAACCACCTTTTGAAAGAACGAGTTTGACAAAGACAACAATGTATTTGACACCTATGTGCTCTTAGATGTAAGAAAAAGTGTCCAACATAAGGAAAACATTTATCCTGTAAATTATACTTCGCAAAAAACGAAGCAAAATATAACCTGGGTTATGTCTGTAACGTTTGGAGTCATTTTTGCCCACACAGGAACCTTTGCCTTGGCATTGATCCAACCACAGATCTCATGTAGGAGCTCAGAATCCTTTCCAACAGCAGCACCCATTCTACGCTCAGGCATGCCATGTGGGCAAGAGAAGTTAATTTCCAACGCATCCTGGAGATAGTATGCAAGTTTAACTTTGTGTAATGTTTCTAGATTAGAATAACTAATGCATTTCCAAAATTGCTCCATGATGCATCACAAATTCTTGTAATAGCTAGTTATTTATGCACATTTGGCTAAGGTACAACCCGTCAAACAGTTTTTCACATTCAATGAACTATTAATGTAGGCATGCATAAAACAAAACTGAGAATCCAACTGATGACTGCCTAAAGCTTTCAACACATTATATTATTTTCAAAAATTTTGCAGGTTCCTTTTTCATTTCATTCCTCTGGCATATGCCCTATGTTCAATCCATATATTACACAGAAAAGGAAATATGACTTACGAGTTAGGATGAAAACTAACACACTTGAAACTACTTGGAATAGTGTTCTTACAACTCCAGTATCTTGAACCCTCTCCACTATCTCCTCCCATGCACCCTTATCATACTCCTCCATGATGGATGCAATTAATATGCGGTCTGGGTATTCTTGCTTCAGTTGATGCATTTCTGTTAGCATTGTCTCAAAAGGCCGATCACTTATTAGCTCAATATTCTCCCAGCCAATGACTTCCTTGGACCCATTCAGAGTGCGCATTCGTGCATATCTCGGAGTGACGTTTATCACCTTTTTTGAGTCTAAAGATACCTGCACAGTGATAGCAACAACGGATACAATAAATTACAGAAAACTCAACTTCCCCAGATACATACCAGAAAAACTAATGATGTTGCAACTTCAAAGTGTGTTAGTTGAGGAGATCTTTAAGACGCAGATATCTTAAAATGCAAAATAGAATGTCAAGGAATGCAGAAGCTGCAATTCCTTCAAACATCATTTGATGTGACACAAATGTTTTTTTCTAATGCTAGTTGATATTTCTATATGAAAATTGATGTACATAGAGAACACTTATAGACAAAGGACCACTGATATGCTGATCATTATGAAGATTTTCAAACATAATTTGGATGTGCATTGCAGGTAAAATGGAAAATGATCTCTTTCACAAGGCAATTTAATGAAGCCGTAAAGTATCGGACTTATATCATGCTATGTATTCTTCGTCATTCAGTAGATGCTACATGTACATCAAACTTGATGGACATAGCGGAATAAAATGACAAGCTGGAGCATTTTGAGATTTTCAAGCATAAATAAGCTGCATGTTCATAAAATGAAAATGATTGTTTTCATAAGGCAATTCAATTGAAGCTCTTCAGAATCATACCATGCTTGAATAGTTATTACACTTATTTTGTTCCCTGGTCAATCTGGATGTAACTTTTCTATTATGTCAATGTCGTGCATCATGTCATCACAGCAATCACGAGGTGCACATCAGGAATACATGCATTTTCCAATCGTGCAGTGGATTGTTATGAACCTAACAATTGCTCATGCAATGTTAAGTCAATTGCTCTTCACGATAATTTATAGATAACAGAAAGGGAGTGTTTGGTGAATCGCACTGTCCCAATTGAGCGAAAGACAGAAAAAATAAACACTTTTCACCTCCACAATGATGTAAAGTTAAATTTGGCAAATATGCCAACACAGAATCAGTGTAGAAAACTCACAGTTTTAGCAATTACTGCACCCCAACCTTCATCAAATGCCTTCTTCATCACAGTATAATTCGTGCCAGGAGGTCCAGATCCAATCACGAAAGGATTTGGGAGCTTCAAGCCATTCACCGTAACACTAAGATCTGGTTCCGACTCATTACTGGCCCGTACTCGAACCAAACTAGGAGAAAGTCGTCGAATTTGTCCCAACGAGGAGCGATTAAGAAGTTCAGGGCATGAAAAGCAGGAGCTGGAAGAGATTTCCAAAGTTTGGATGCTTGATCCAAGTCCGGCAGGCGCCATTATCTGCACAAGGAGCTGCTCCTGTTTTTTTTTTTTTGTTTGTTGGGCTTTTTGATGGAAAAAATAATATCGGTCAGCTGGCTATTACGTCAAGGGCACGCCATAAAATGGCAGCATGTTAGGCCCAGCCAGATTCCACTGCCGGAAGTGGGAGTTCCTGCGTGGCATCAATTGCCATATTTTTATGGCATTTAGGAACTCGTAGTCATGGATCTTCGAATGATAAAGTTACACGTCATTAAAATTGCCTCAATAGATGATTCCATTAGGGGCCGGCAATTCTTCTTTTATTGCCAACGTGTGCATTCCTTGTTTTCTGCTAACTATAAGGCGATATGGCTTGGTACTATAATTGCCTTCTACCATTTTTTCGACACGTCGCACAACATCTTGGCGCGAAGCACAAGATGTCAATTCTTTTGGCGCCAGCTCCTGACGATCGCCGCTCCCATCCTCTGTCATCAACAAAATTTACTGTAGCGTTTGGAATCAATTTATCCAGGTGCTTATTGCATCTTGTTAAGACGACTTCTTCTTTTTTTGAAAATTCAAGCTTTCAATTCTTTGAATCAACAGTATAAATTTAGCTGCTTGATAGCTTTTTTGAACTACATTGTTCTATGCTAAATTCTTCAGATTTTATGCATCTGTGTTGTTCTTTAATTTAGATGGATTCACAACCTCAGATTGTGTACTGCACACAAGAACCTGATGTCCAGCAAGACAATGAGATGCACTCCCAAAACAACCCACCACATCCATAAAAATTACCATGCCGACGTACTGCACTTCCACAACCACCAACATTCACATTTCCTGCTTCCGGTTTACCTTTTTATCAACTTCATGGCAACAACACCATGCCATTACCACCTCTTGTGTCATACTCTTCTACGCCACCTTATTCAACACATGTATCTCATATAGATCTGACAGCTCCAGCTCCAGTATAGATTAAACCTCAACCAAAGAGGCAAAGGCCAAAAGAAATAATCAAAAGGTTTCTCGTGGTAAAAGAACTCCAAAGGGAGACAAGGATAAAGTAGACACTGTTGCTGCCACGAAGAGACCTACAAAGGGAGAAAATGACAAGGTAGATGGCGCTGGTAAGTATGCGAGATGGGAAGATAAGTGGATCGTTTCCTTGATCCACATCCGAGGAGAAATGCACAATGTATTCTCAAAACCTCCCAAGCAAGGTGTGAATCTTTGGATTTCAGTTTGGACAAAGCTAGTCTCGGCGTGCCCGGACTTTGATAAGGACCACGAAGCATGTAGAAAGAAGTGGAAATCCCTATACAATAAATACAAGGAAGTGAAAGCGCATAATAACGTCTCAGGAAATGATAGGGCTGATGGATCTCAGTGGTATTTGTTGATGAGTACATGGGAAGCAGAGAAAATGTTTACAAGGCAGTACATGGTGAATGTACTGCTTTTCATATTGTCAGATCATGGGCATTATATCATCTGGAAAAGGCGTAATTCTTTTCCTCTAGGCAAAGATGCATACACTATATCCTCACAAGTACTGCACATACTC
>JAANSK020277647.1:0-11198 GCA_011763485.2 Isoetes engelmannii
GAACTCACTAAAATACTGCAACTCAAACTTTGTCCCAAAATCAAGACATAATCCCAATTTATTTGAATGATGGTTAAAGGATGCATATGGTGAATCATAGGACTATTAAAGGTGCAACAATGAAGAAAAATAAGTGAGAAACTATTATGTACTACCAGTGGAGATCAAACTATGGGTCAAAACATGGTATAGACATCAATTCTAAAACTGAGGATTTGCCATTGCATGTACGTGCTGCATGTATGTTACAGGCTTTTGCGTAGCACCTTGAGCTATTTTTCCAATAGGTATTAAAGTGTGATGGCAAAGCCTATCCACCTAATACCATCAAAGGTCTATTGCTTTGGCCGGATATTGAAAGAAGCATGCAAGATTAGAATGCCGAATACTAGTAAAGGAGAAGAAGAAATAGATATAATGTCTCATCCATTTTTCGAGAAGGCAAGGTATGCTGGTTGCTAGTTAGTTCGTGCATTATAAGGTTATTAAGTAGTTAATTTTTATTGTTTTATTTGTTAGAGGTCTGCAGCCAGTGTTGTGGTGCATGAGGCAGCAGTTTCAACCCCAAGAAAGCCTACCATCGCAAAGGCTATGCTTACTGCCCAGAACTTCTTTGACTGTTTGAACCATCCACATTTTGCACGTGACAGTCCAAATGGATTGTTGCGGCGAGTTTGTATTTTTTGCATTAAATTATTTCTAGTTCAATCACAAATTGAGCTTTGTAATCTGAAGTATAAAGACTTCAATTTTCTATCAGATGCATATGGCGAGTTTATGCAGTAAATATCATTATTATTGCATTTATATGAGTTTTTCTTGTATTAAGTGTTTCTGTTTTTTAGGTTTAAACAGCGGAATCAGCAAAACATATCAAGGCAATGATCTCAAGCATGCACGAGAAAAGGATCGAATGTTTGTATAAAATTTTATCCCCAGCTCTCATTTGCAAATTATTGAGGTCAATGAACTATAGTAAATAATGAAGACGAATTTTTTGTTGTATAGGAAACCTGTTGAAGTTTATAAGAAATACAATCCAGAAGTGTGTGAGACATTTGTAGACTTCTACCAGAGGTTACCAGTACCCAAGGATGAATATAATCCTGATGGATATCCTCTGTTTATGGCTTGTATTAACTTTTCACAGTCACCTATTTGGTACTGCGTTACCATCAGAATTGGACAGGGAAAGATTTCTGATATTGCAAAGTTGCTTACCAAGATAACGGATTTAGAATTTACAAATAAAGACCTTCACCATTCTATAGTATCACTAATCTGAATATCTCGGCTATACCTATTGAAGCAAGGATGAAGCTTATAGGCCATAGAAGACCTGAGAATCTTCACCAATATGTAGCTGAACTTTGAATTTTTATTCTCAATTTTTTGTCTCATTGCTAACTATTTAACATGTTTTATAGGTACGACCATTCTGAAAAGATTCAGATGATGACAATGCAATCTTTGCTTTAACAGCGATTTGATAAGGATGGTAATATTCGGAATTATAATGATGTGTTTAAAGAGATTGAACGAGAGACTTTGCAGCCCATGTTTCAGAATCAGACTAGAGCTACAAAAACTGGTGGTAAGTTCATGAATTTATTAAATCATTACGTTAGATCCTTACATTATGATAGCTTATTCAGAAGGGTCAAGTGAAGCAGGCCATTAATGTTATTCTTTTAACATTGTTTTTATAGCGCAGTATGGACGATGAAAGGATGTTACTACAAGAGTTGTCCAAGGATCCAATTGTTTGTAGAGCTATTATCAAGGATGATAAAAAGCTTATGTTACAAAACCCATGCCTTCTAGAACTCTATTACAAGATCCCACTCCTTCGAGGACCATGGATCTCAAGCCTAACATTTGTAATGCAGGAAAGCTCTACGGTCTCAACCAATGAGGGCTTGCTTTGGGATGTCAGTGCTTTGAAAAATGTTAAAATAACACATTACAAAAGCTACTTTAATCCCACACTTGCCTGTTGTCCATAGCAATTCTTGTTATCTCATTTGCCCATGAAGGGCCGTATATAATAGTTGTGTCCATCCGTACTCGTGCACACCACCTGAGAATTGAAACAGGCAGATGGCATCGAGAGGAACGTGAAAATATGATATGTGAATGTTAGCATGTAAAAGCCATTGAAGATAATCAGCTATTGCATTTGCTCTTGCAGATGCCTGCAATAATGGCATTATCATCCTTCAACCTGGAGGTTCTCAACAAGCGAGATGAAATAAGTCTTGCATCATTAAATTGATATGTATAAATGTATAGTTTCTCAGCAAGTCTATTAATGTTAAGGGTTATCCCCCCAAAATCCTTTCGGACGGGAGTTTTTTAATTCTAAGCAGTAATGGACTTGCTTTGCAATCTTTATTATATTGGGTCTTATAGATCTTGTAGTCTCTGTGGATGATAAAGCTCAATTTAATTCAGATCATGATGTGGACTAAGAATGTAGATAGATACTCAATACTCTTAACTTGGATGAAGACTTATGTCATATTCCAAAGTATTCCTCATTTTCGAAGAAGCAACACATGAAAGTGATTTCATACCACGTGGAGAAAGTTTGTAGATAATTTTATTCAAGATTCTTAACTTGGTTCAGTCGCTATTATTGTTCAAATCTTTTTTTTTTTTTTTTTAATTTCACCTAGAAAGCAAAATTAAACAAACTCTTTCTGTGTATATTATTTTACTAAAGCAGGACAGGACTTGCCATGGCTTGGCATAATCAAAGGTCTGAAATCCAATTTGCATTCCACGAGGCTCGCAATGTAGCTATTGTGATCAATGTAAATATATGGATATAAAATCCATTTTATCAAATGGTAGATAATACACCTTCATTGTATAAAGCATTGTTTTGTTATTTATAGACAAAACTTGAATTCGTGGACTTTTTTAAAAATTCACGCGGACACGAGAAAAAATTGAGTTTATTGACCATGCTATACAATTAGTTGCCATCCCTAACTAGTGTCGAATGCGTTTCAGCTACAAGCTGTGGAATCTTGAAGGGTATACTTGGTTTCTGACTGGGACTGGTTAACACCAAGTCACTAGGATGGTCTCGAAGCTCTCCTTATCATCTATCTGAGGCTCCTCAGTAGAGTGCCCTATCCAGGTAGGACAAAAGACATCATCCGGTCGCACTAGAATGAACGTGCCCTTTTTTCCTTTATAGGAACTAGCTCCACCCAGTGATTTGAATGGTTTCAAACTTTTTTTTCTTGTCATCCATCGGAGGCTTGTCAGTAGCATACCTTATCCAAAGTACGGCATAAGATATTGTCCGGGCGTGCTAAACAATTGAAGTGCTATGCAATAGCATCCCCTAACCAAGTGGAAACATGTATATTGAGATAATGAAAGATATAGATTCATGTCATATGCGATGTTCATCTGGAAAAGTCTTACCATGAGTCCGCCAGCATATTGAGAATGGATAGTGGCAACTTTGATGAAAGTCTCTTTTTGTTGCAAAGCTTAGTGGCCCAAATGGCACATATGGCACATATGACTTTGGTATTGCAGTAGTCCATATATAATGAAATAGTCATGAACACTACGGGTCTTCAGTCTTAGAAACTGGTTACCCATGGCTAAATCCAGGTCTGTAAAGATACAAAACCCTTCTATAAACATTCTAAATTAATTTAAGTATACCTAGTTAATGGTGTTATTCAATTACTATCTTCTACCAGCCTTTGTCTGGAGTTCGAGAGTGCTAGCTTGTCATCTATCTCATGCACATCTTGTTAGTTCCAGAGGGTAAATGAGCCCTTAGCCTCTCCTAAAGCATATGCACCCTGATTGCAAACACATTTTCAACATCAACATCGACCAAGTCGTTTAGGACTTTCTGAAGTAGTTGTGGATTGTCTCGCCAAGAAACTTTCTGAAGTAGTTGTGGATTGTCTCGGCAATTTGTGAGTGGAAGGCGAGACATGGTGAATGCGAGAACACTTCATCAGGGATGTGGTGTTTATAGCATGGAAGAGATCAGTAGAGCATTGTAGCAGCAATATAAGTATGCATGTAAGGGTCTATCTTGAAGACGACACATGCCAAAGGACACTGTTCACCATCAAATTGGGCAGCCGCCCAATATCGGTAAGGTTGTTGGCTTACCAGTGCTCTATAATTGGGCGGGTGCCCATTTTCCCCCATGTTTTAGATTTTTAGTCTCAAGTTCAGGCCCAATGCCCTCACATCGTGGGACCACCCAATTTGAGATTACAATGCAGCCATTGGAGGAAAGACCAATGTCCAGCATATCGTGCATTGGAAGTTTAGTGGCATAATTGCCTCACTCAAATGGTTAAAAGCTAAGACTTGTGAGTTGTGATTTTCCTAGGATCTACTACTTCAAGCATGTAATTACACTATCCTAGGAAACATGCCATGGTAATCACTTCTATAGAAAACTACTTGAGTTAGAGCATCGTAGCCTGTGCCATACTCTACTCACAAAGGCAAAGACACTATACAAACAGCTTCAAGCATTATTACATCATGCAATGGAGCAAACCACATAAAACTTGACCATTTTTGTTCTACCCATGTATTCTACACACCTTTGCTGTCGGGTGCACCATGGGAACTTGTCTGGAATTGTGCGAAATGCTGGAACACCCAGAAATGCCTTGAGGGGATATTTAAGGGCCTTGAGCATGGCATTGTTGGGGGGGGAGATTCGAATTCAAAATTTAAATCTCCCCCCTCCCCAAACTCACATTTTAACCAAACCCTTTATTACGCCCGCCCGCAATTTCATTTATGTTCCTCCCGTTCATTATTACGCCCACCCTCGAATATTCTGCCCGCCTGCATTTCATCTGCCCGGCCGCCATTACGCCACCGTCTGCTACCTGTCGCTCGCCTTTTTAAATTTTGCATCCCTATATAGTCTAGACTTCTTATTCTCTCCGTCCTTCTGATGCTTTCGCACTCCAGAAATCTAGGCGCTGACATTTTGCAACTGTTCGTTTCGTATCACTGTGCACCGGGATTTATATGGAAGCGAGCTTCTTGCGTGGAGGAAAAGGTTAAATTATATTAACCGTTAAGTTTTTTCTACTGTTTGACACATCCGAAACTGCCAGGGATACCAACGACACCAATGACAAACCGGTAGATCATATTGCACTGCCGGTTTGTTTTCTATTAGCTCAGAAATATGTTGTATTTGATTGTTTGTTGATTCCTATTTGACTGTATACTAGTTATAGTGCCTGTTTTACCACCTGCGACCATAGATCTTTCTGGCAACTACCCAATTATTTCAGTCTAACTGAGCCCAACCTTGGATCTCTCGGGCAACCGCCCAATTTCAGTCTAACAAAGAGGCAATGATCTTTCTACGATCACCAAAAAGCCCTTCACTTCTATTTCCAATGTATTACAAATCGGGCAATTGCCCGATTTCTCCTCAGCCTAGTAGGAGGCCCAGGACATGTATAGGGCATTGCCCCCAGCATTTCTGGCTATTTTATGGGGCCACCACCCTTCAGTATTAGTCTAGCTCAGGTCAAAAAATAAATTCGGCGATCGCCGAATTTCAGAGCTCGAATTTGCTCATGTGTTGTTATAAGAAGTAGAACTTCTAACCTCTTATCTTATGTTTTGCAGGATTAATGGCCAGGACCAAGCAAACAGCAAGGAAACCAGGTTTCGGTCTGGATTTTGCAGCAGAGCTCTCCAAGGCCAAAAGCAAAGATGCAGAAGGAAAACAGGATGAGCCATATAGGGTTCACAAAGGGATTGATGTCGTGCCAAATGAGGCACATGGATTAGAAAAAACAAATTGCTGGTGCATTGAAGTAGGGGAGATATACCCTGACAATCCGACCAAGGCCATTTGAAAGACCTGTGCTTGTACTTAGCACCACATGGAACCAGAAAAATTATTGCAGTAGATATGGTGATTGACGACCAAAATGATTGGATACTAGTCGTTTTCGTCGAGGACGCTATTGACAGTTTGTGCAGTATTCACTAAGTTATTAAAAATACGGGCCCTCTTTCATGATTTCTAGTATAGTAGATGGTCCACACTCTGCCAAGGCTAGGGGATGGGTGTTAGATTCGTATGATTCTTTGGACGCGTCTGGCCTCACAGGTCCCTTAGATGTGCTAGATGGTTTAATTTAGTGAGGCAGTGGTACATGGAACAAACTAACCAGATCCAAGGCGCTATACACTATGTACCATGGCCAGAATGCACCTAAAGCTTATAATAGCACATGGTTGAATACCAGGTTTGCAAGCAAGAGAAAAGTTGATGATAAGCAGGCAGGTGACAAAAAGAAGAACACTGAGGGAAAAACAGTTTTGATAGCAAAGAAGAAAAGAATACCTCTGAAAAAAATACGCCTGAGGAAAAG
The DNA here is from genome assembly GCA_011763485.2 of Isoetes engelmannii. NCBI lineage: Eukaryota > Viridiplantae > Streptophyta > Lycopodiopsida > Isoetales > Isoetaceae > Isoetes > Isoetes engelmannii. Next base: position 6,411 of record JAANSK020277647.1, read on the forward strand.
CTAATACCTCACGGTAGTATAACCACTTCAGACAGAGAAGTTACGACAGAGGCTATTCTAAGATGGATGGTATTATCAGGAACTAAGCCTCAAAGCTAAACGCCGGACCGAGGAGACCTCGGGTGGGTCTGTAAAGAAAGCAAGATACCCCATGCCTAGACACGGAGGAAGACATGGAGACGGAGAGTGAGACGGGTAGCGCATCTCAAGAAGGCCCTGACAGCTAGCATCGAGGCCGAATAGTTGAGTACGTGGTTTGACGCAAGAGAGCAAAGTGCAATTCTGAAGATAAAGTCGAGGGATAGACTATAGCCTCTCTGTGTTCATTTTGAACTAGAAATTGATGTGTTCAGGATGCATCAAGCACCGGCCAACATGACATGCAAAGTGATAAGTCCCGAGCATATGAACACTCTGTTTGAGTCTTTCATAAACCATCCCATGCATCCATCAGCTGCTGACATAGTACCTTTTGATCCGGATACCAAAAAATCATTGAAGTAGAAGAAGGCCGACGACCTTGAAGGTGCCAAGTTTTGGGTAGTCAATGGCACTCACACCACTGCTGTGGCACAGCTTTTTGTTTCTCAAGTGCTCCAGTGGCCAGAGGATAGGAAGGTGCAGGCATAACTGGTGCAGTTCTTCTAAGCTAAAAGAAGGTGCAGAATTTTATCTGGGAATCTTAACTGTACAGAACACGTCAAAGTCAGTCTAGAAACGAATGACATTGCCAAGAAAACAATACACGAAGACGTGTACTTTCAGCAATGCCAGGAACTTAGAAACTAGTTTGACTATTATGGGCGTCCAAGAAAAGGGAAACGAGGACATGTTACTAAGGATGCTTATGCAGTGAGTTCCCATTTCCTTTAGGTTGCATGTCTAAATTGGGTGTTTGTCCAATTTTATTTGAAGTTTATATTTTTGTCCAGTCTTCTTTTTTAGCGCACGCCAGTCAAATTGCGCAGCCGCCCAATTTGAACGGATGTATGAGTTATCACACACATATTGGGTGGCCGCCCAATTCCAAGTCATTAAATCTTCTACAATGATCTTTAATCATATTATGGCACGCAAATTCGGTGGCCGCCCAATTTTTCATATCAACTAACAACAGTCTAATGTTTTTTAATTGAAGGACTGGGTAGCAATCGCAATGTTGACCCTTAGAAAAGCATCTCTCCGTGAGTTACGATTACTTTATGCATCTAGATGAGGACTCTTGGACCAAAGGTGAAGAAAATGTCTCGGTTTTTTGTTGACGGCCATCCGAAGGACGAAAAGGGTGAGAGAATAGAAGTAAAGGACCAGCTGCGACAATTTACAAATAACTTTACGGGGCCAATGAAATCCATGCACCTCGAAGACCTTTAACGACTCATAGCAGAGCTCTTGGCAGGAACGAGCTGGGCGAAATGCAGCTCTGGGTACAGTGGACGGAAGGAAATTAAGACAAGGGCGGAAGATTCAAGCCTTTTGTGGTATAAAGGCCTTCCCTTATAACATGGTTCCTTGCCCTCTATATAAAATATCGAGCTTTATAAGGACCTAAAAGGACACTTTTTCCTTTCTACTTTTGGTGTTAGATACTATATACAATGGTTTAGCAAAAAATAATCATACATAAAAATTGATTAAAAGTTTTTTCCCAACAAAAAAAAAAAAAAAAAATGTAAAAAACAATTTCAAACATAATGGCTTTCTCTTCAGGTTCTGCCACTGTTTTAATGTTAATTACTCGAACCAATTTTCATAAGTTGCCACTTCATTCCTCAATTACAAGAAATCCGTCTTTCACTACTCTGTTACACATATAAATGGAGTTTCATAAACTTCTCAACATAGGCTGTTACTGACAAGTTATTTTGTTACAAGTGGTAGAATGACTAAATCCGCTGACAATTGTGGCACGGGATACATAGTGACTTTTAAATGCCTTGGTAAACCTCTTGAAGTTACAATTATTTCTAGTTGGCTTTTGTGTATTCCTTCCACCAAATTTGGGTTGGACCTGTAAGGTTCCTTATTTGTCGTCCTATAAGAGCTACCAAATTATTGCATCTCGTCTATCCAAGCTTACACATCCATAGCGAATGGTTCTACTTGAGAATTGTGCAAGCTTTCTGGTTTCCCATATACTGATCATGGTCGTGTTTAGTATTTTTGTAGTTTTTTTTTTTATATTATCAATTTTACTATCTGACACTGAGCTATCACTAGTAGTGGAGTTAGAACTAGAGTTTTAAGAGCTTTTATGATAAATTCTTTTCCTAGATCTAATCCCTTAGCTTTTTTGCAACCATCAGTTGTGCCTACTATGATGGTGCGGTAGGAACATCATCCTTGTTTGGTATAGATGGACCATACTCAAGCGTCACAGGTGGCTGGTTCCTCTGTATTAGAAAGGCTCGAATGTCTGCTATCTGTGTGACAATCATGACAATCCTTGAACCTATACAACGCTCTTGTCATATAAATACGAGAAATCCCCCTTCCCAGTGACACTATCACCAAGAAAGGCCCTCCATCTAACTCATACCATCTACGGTGGCCACGTGCTCGAGCGAAGGACTTGGAGGTGTCATTGACCTATTCCTCTACTGTGACATTCTATACTACGAAACAAAATGACAAAATACAAATAAATAATTTACCATCACATGAAGGGTGGCCCATCCACCGACTCAAAATACAACTATATGGACATGCATAATGGAGCAGAAATAAGGGTTCCCACCCTAGTTCAAACTCCAAGGGCCTTGTCTGATGGTGGGTGAAAGCATATAACGGTGTAACACTTTTGAAACCCTCAAAAGTACCTACATTAGGTACTTTCTATTTTTTTCATTCATCAGAGTCAATCAAAAATTTCAAAATAGAAGTCAATAACATGTCAACATGTGGTATTAAGATGTGTGCATGTCAATGTTTTGGTCTGCAAGTTTCGTCCTCAAACGTCTACTTATGTGCTCAGAGGACTGAGGCGATTGAGCATTTTTTCTTCTTGTGTCAGCATGACCGGCTTGGTTATGGCTTCAAAGTCTCTTCAATTGCAATTTAAATAGTCAACAGGCGTTATTGGCAATGTATCCAAGTTCCTGGAACAGTCTGACAAAGAGGGCATTTCATCTGGCTTTAGCATGGATCATTTGGTCAATTTGGAAAAGAAGAAATCTCTTCATCTTCAAGGGCATTAGAATCCCTGATGCTCAAGTGCATGTTGAAGCTAAGTAACGCATTGTCAAAGCCTATATATCTTCATCATTTAAGGACGAAGTGAAGAATCATATCTGGGTCCACTATCTTCAGATCAACACTTATATATAACTCTTTCGAATACTGTATGTTACAAGGTGGCGGGTGGTTTTGCTCTAGTGGACAATTTTTCCACTGGGTTTTTAGGCCCCCATCTATTGTACTTTCTTTTGATTAATAGAGTTTCATGTCCTTCTGATCTATTGTACTTTCTTCTGATTGATAGAGTTTCCTTCTGATTAATAGAGTTGGACATTTCAGTCTTTGGTATCAATATGTCAGTTGTAATTAAGGTATGGTTATTTACCTTTGTACTCCTGATTTACCTTCCAGCTTACAAGATGTGCTCCTTTTCCAGCTGTCGGTTCCAGTAATTACACAAAATATTGCAAAGTCACTCATAAAAAGGATTTCTTCTCATTTTTTGTGTATACGGCTGCAACATCATCCATCACCAGCAGAAAGTGCAAGGCCCTCGCTAAAAAACAAAGAGCTTCACGAAAAGTTGACAACATAGTAATGCAACATCCCCACCAAAATAACTGTGGTTAACAACATAGTAATGGGAGCCCTTTGGTTTTTATAAGCCCTTATAAGCAGGCCGGATGTGGAACCGAGCACCCTTGATAAGATCACCAAATGGAAAGGTGACAATAAGATGCTCTTATACACGCAACAATGAAAGTTGCTTGGGGTAACCTAATATTGCCAAACTCGAGGTGGCCTTGGAATCATTGTCCCCTAAGTGGAAGCACATGCCTTGGTTTTTTAGTTGTTTGTGAGGGCTTTCTTGCCCGACTTTCAACCATAGAAATCTATTCTAAAGAATAAGATGTTGCAAATCTAAGAAGAAAGGTATGGCTTGGACCCTTGACAAGTCCTAAGACCTTACATCTATACTATATATACATATCACTTTAGTTGCAGTAGCTTCAAGAAAAAACCCCATATAGGAATGGTAACCTGATCTGGAACCCTACAACCTGGAAATCCTTAGAGGAGTATTCGGCACGTTGCTATGTATAAAAGAATAGAATAGAAATTATTTTTATTGTCCACGGAGACCAATAAAAGCAAGCTTCAAATAATAACATTTGAGGAATCTTGCCAACAACATTTAAATTACGTATGTCATATGTCATGTTGATCCCTATACATCGAACCAATTAGTTGACACCAACGAAAAATAGTTTTACAAAGCATGCAATAAGCATTGCATCAACAGTTCTTTCCAATGATATACTAGCCTTGAATCCGGTATTGGAAAGCAAAGCCCCTTTAAAGAGTCCCGTGTTCTGTAGACGAATCTGTTTGGCTTGGAGTATATTGGCTACGGTCATTTACGAAGTTGAGTTGAGGATCTGGAGCATGGATTATCCCTTCCAACATCAATCTCACATCATGCATTCTTGGCCTTCTACTAGCTTCTGTGCTGGTGCACAGGATTGCCACACAAGCACTTCTCCTAGCTTCAGTCCCTGAATATTTCTTCCCCAACCTTTTATCCATGAAAGCCTCCATTTTAGATACTCC
>JAANSK020277658.1:0-11198 GCA_011763485.2 Isoetes engelmannii
GGTCTCGCCCTAGAGTTAGGGCACGATAGAAGGCACACATACCCTACACAAACACTTTAATGATTAACGTTTATCGCCACATACACTCCACAAGTTCTTAAATGGGCAAACTTTATCGCCTTCTAAAAAAAATTTGAATCTAAAATTATCACCAAAATAGTGATATCCAGATTGGGATAGAGTGCCACTAAAATTATCATTGGCTCCCACAGCTTGATATCACATGTTCGGCACCCCTCCGCAGCAAAACTTTTAGCTCCCAGCCTAGATTACCAGCATCCAAGGCTGAATCTTAGACTCAAAGATGCATCCGGGGCTCCAAAATGCATGTTGCTTCCATGTTACGAACTTTGCAACTAAACAGCTGCATGTTATGCTCTATCACAGAGCTTGGATCAACGGCGGGGATTTCTTCGATTAGGAAGCTTGCCGTTTAAAGTATAATATTTCCATGAATGATAAGAAATGTTTACGATGAACCTAACCTAGTTGAAGGGATCCTTGTGGTGGGATTCAAACCACAATATCATAGCTCACTATCGCAGTAACTGCGCAGCCAAATGATTGCATATGTTGCCCCTAAAATGAATATGCCAAATGACTTCTCCGATACTCAACCATTTAGTTCACTTTGAGCTAAATTGGAATGGGATGCTTCATAAGATAGGAAAAAGCAAAGGAAAGACGGATTGAATCACTTCTCGATTAAATCAAGCTCAGAAATTAGTGAAAACCATGCACAAAGCATGTAAACATGTAGTATATGGCATATAATTGTATCGTATATTGGAACCCCACATTGTGTGATATTTTCTCCCTGTAACACATACCACTAGGATCCTCGAACATCCAAAGCCGTAAAGTACTAGGAAATCCACGATTGGAGAATATTTTGACCAAGAATATTCTGAGGTGGCTCCGCCAGCCGAGGCGTCGCATGAGTGGCGGAGCCACGACTGCGCCGCTGATGTTGGCGGAGCCGCGGAAGAATGTTCGAGCTACAATATTCGAGAAAAGTGGATTCCCTTACGTACTTCACGATAGCGTGGGATTATGAACATGGAATACTCACTTCGGCCTCTGCGAGCCACTCTGCAACCGAAGAGCTGATTCATCTGTAAATAATGGCGCTAGACAAGGCCCCCAAAAAAACCATAAAAGTTTTTTTACAGTTTAAAAAAAACCATTATCATTTTTTTACAACAGTTTTAACATAAAACCATTGTAATAAAGTGATATTACTAAGTGGGTTAATGTGTCGAATAACTACTACTAGTTATATAGAGTGGTTCTTACCTATGATTTATTGTGCTAGTTTGTTACTGTAGTTCACCTTAATTGTTCTCTATAGTAATTTGTTTTATTTGGTTTATAATAGTGCTTTATGTGGAACAATTAATATTATGGACCAAAAAACTACTAATAGATTTGTTTTTAATTTTCGTCTGATCTAAAGTCATTTCCAAATGAAGTTATCTATGTTTTTTCATAGGAATCAATGTTCTTCCATACAAGAGATACTGTCAAATTATAATGGCTAAATGGTAATGGTTTGCCACCAAGAAAGTAAATGTTTGCATCTTTGTATTTAGACAAATCAATATTGATTTGGAGAATGCAATTAGCATTGGTTTAGTAGACATAATAAGGCATATCGAACTTGAAAATCAATAACACTATGACTAAATGACTATTACGACTTTCCATCATATAATCAGTTTTGCTATCTTAGAATGGTTACTGGTTTTTATAATCATTGCGAAAGGGTCATTGAACATCCCATTGTTGATTTAGAGTACAAACACATAATCTATATGCAAGTCTATTCAGCAAATTGATGCAAGTTTGTATGGAAAAACAAAAGTTTCTTTTGTTTAAAACAAAGTGTGAAAACATTGATAATCGGTTATGAAGTTCAAGGCGCCCAGGGATTTGAACCCTAGTATTTCCATTTTTCCAACAAATGAATGGACTAGTCAAACAAACAATAAATTCTTCAACAAAAACAAGCAGCTGATAGAAGAGGTTGCCATGGCTTCAAAGGATTGGAAATAAGAGAATCAATAAGCCCATAATTATGACAGGAAATCAAGAGTTCTAACTTGCACTATCCTTCGCAATAAAGATTTGATAACATTAAGGAGCTTATAAAACGTATACATACCCGTTGTGCTACAATCTGTGGCTCTTTGCATTGGTACATCGCTGGCTAAGGCAGCAGCGCATCCTACACTAAAGGTCAAATTATCTAGAAGCACCAAACTCATACCATAGTCCACTTGTTAAAAGAGGAAGAAAAGAAGAGTCGGAAGATACAATATACCTTTGGGTAGAATGAAACATGACAAATAAAAGATGCCAGATACCATACTTCCTCCTCCATTAACCACCATAAAGAAAAAAGGGTATGTTGTGCAACATTCTATCTGCAACCTGGCAATATGAAGACATGGCCATAACTGATTTTCAAGGACAAAGAAAAACAACAAATTTTATAAAGACACCAGGATGAAAGTGATACCTCCTTTTATCTGCTAATAAACACAGTAGCAAAAAGAGAAGCCGCAAAAGATTACACAAAGCATATACCTGCACTACAGATAGTTTCCAGCTTTAAATTAGATTTCAGCCTGCATTTTACAATGTTTTCTCATAATAATAAACTGTAGATAGTTCCCTTTTGATAGTTTGATTTACCTGCACGGATAGTGTCCTTAAAACATATCATTTAAGTTTTTGTGGCAAGGAATTAAGTACTAGGTAATGCACTGGCAAAGCGAATTCCGTGCTGTAATTTTTCGAGGCGGCGGAGCCGCCAAGAAAAATTGCTGCGGAATTCGCTTTGCCAGTGCATTACCGGACGTAATACACTAAACCTTTAAATTTCCACAAGAACTTTGCTTCAGGGTGGGATTCAAGAGCTGGGCCAGATTCAAGGGTAGGATGCTTCTGAGTGGTAGTAGAATTTCTGCCTTATAATTTTAGTAGCATATAGACGTAATTTAAAGGTTTAGTGTATTACATTTCCACAAACATCATTCTCTGGTCCTTCTAGACCACACAACTATAGTGACTAGGCAGATTCTTTACATCATATATATAGACCTATAAGATACTGCATTTTAGTACATTTGCTAAGAAACACTTCTAGAATGTTGTTAAGCATGATTAGGCAAGTTTATTTTCTATTTACTAAAGGGAACACATTGAAAATTCCTATTTTCTTTTTTCTATTTATTAGAGGGACTATAAATAGAAAGCTGTGAAGCAAGGGTCACCTGAAAATGGAGCTTCCTCTTCTTTTGGCAAGGATAACCTTAGATACAATCCTTGGAGTGAAGGGGAAAAGCCCCCTTTCGTTTGTACTGTCAAACAAAAGACTACATGACTTCAGCTAAGATAGCACTCCAAACTTAAAGCTGACATCGCCCGACCACAAAGAGATTCGATCATCTGGGACATCTGAAAGCAGAAAATAGAAGGTAAGTTAGAATGTAGAATAGTCATGTGGTTGCTGGCATAAAAATTCTCCTGTACAAAAATTATAAGCTCAATGTCTTACTACAATGTTCCTGGTGTGGATGGTGTGGATACCCTGAGAGCCAAAATGCTAGATTATTTGTGAATCTAAACTAGATTTGGTGCAAGGCCAATTACATTTATCTCTCTATAAATGCCACAATATCTCTGTATAAATGCCGCAATTAAAGTATGCTATTCCTTGAAAAAAAGTTCTATATCAGGAACCCTAAAGGCAGATCTAATGTGAATGGCACATGATAGTATAACGAAAGGCTGCAGATTAGTAATGCTGGAGTTGCTGGAAGTAGATTGCGTCATATATTAAAGACAGAAATTAAGGGAGACATACTGGAAACAAATTATTATGGGGGCAAAAATGTGCACTACAGCTATAATTCTATTCTTTAAACCACTAGAGCAAGGAAAAAAATTGTGAGGGTTAGCTCTGGTGCAAGCCGTCTTGATATAAGATTGTACCTAGTTTTATTTCAGTTGTCCTTTAAGTCAATCCCAGGGTTGCCCTTAAGACCAAATTTGTGTAAGCGTAATTTAGAAGGTCGAGTGAATCACAAGTTAACAAGATTAGTTATGCTGGCAAATGTTTTCTAGGTATGAACAGTTTCCATAGAAATCTAGGCGAATCATGGCCAATGTTATTTAACCAAGATTTAGTGTTTTTTTTTGTCAAGTACAATCTTATATAAGAAAATTTTGTTCACTCATAGCTTGTCAAGCACAAAAATAATTTTAAACAAATCTATTAAAGGGAGATATGTAAGAAAATGCAAACCAAAGTGGTGAAGGACAAACCCTCTCCAATTTTTCCTTAGAAGTCTAAAATGCATTACAATAGCTATAAAAATAGCGAGTAGATTAGGTTATGTAGTGACCTAGAATATTAGGTTATGTGAGTAGATTAGGTTATGTAGTAACTTAGAATATTAAGCGATTCCTTGAGAATCTTCTAGAAGGAGGATAGAATATAAGGCGAATCCATGATTGTGTCACTTAGTGGACATGGCGAATTCTCAAGTGGAGTGAGATTTGTTTGTAGAAAAGTTAGACTAATTTTATTGTTTTCATCCATAACGGACCCTACTAAACCATAGTTTCTAATTTTTTAATTTCTTTAAAAAACTAGTAATGGTGCCCGACGTTGCCGGGCTTTAGCTACAACATGTTATGCAAGGAATTGTGTTGGGTGGTGAAGAGTGATCAATCAGTTGAAAGTTCAGTAAACCAAAGAGTTGATGTACAAAGGAGAAACTCTGCAACTGCGATGTATTAACGATTTTATTTAAGGCATATTGCCAAAAGGAATATTATAGCATTGTCTTAGCATGATATCTAGCTTTAAACCAAAGTTCTTGCAAGGTGTTGATTCAAATTAATGCATTGTTCAATGTATATGAATATAGGTACCTACATAACATTTAAAATTGGATGTTGATTCAAATTAATGCCTTGTTGAGTCTATACGAAGTACCTTCGTAACATTTAAAAATGGATTGGATCAAAAAAATTCACGAAGTCAATCAAAGATGTAGAAACAAAAATGGAACGCAAGCACCATTAGATATATCCACCATTAGATGTAGTTGTACTACTGGAATATATTAAACAAAAATGGAATGCCAGCACCATTAGATCTATCCACCATTAGATGTAGTTGTACTACTGGAATATATCCAAAGCATGACTTCAATTGCTTCTGACTTCGATGGCAAATTAATGGCGGTAAGTGTTCACTGGAATATATCCAAAAGATGACTTCAATTGCTTCTAACTTTGATGGCAAATTAATGATGGTAAGTGTTTATCTAAGCTTGCACAAAGCAAACACCATCAAATCTAGTTGTACTACTGGAATATACCAAAACCTCTAACATTTATGGCAAATTAATGGTAGAAGCAACGTGGTTACACATGAACAATAGTCAAGATGGCCTCATTCCACTCACAATGTCAAATTTTAAAGCAACTTTTGTTCATTTTTTATATTAACACTTCGTATTGGAATAGATTATATGTAGGCCTCATGCACATTAGTCACTTAATCTGCTCTAATGTGGGAGATTTATACGTGCAGCAACTGCTCCTTGACTATGGCATGCTCAAATCGTATTTATTGTCTCCAAAATCCTATTAGCATGTTGCCACCTGCAGTAAGTTCATGGGATCCAAGCCTGAAAGATGCTAAGAAAGCAAATTAAGAAGCCAAGTAGTAAACATGTTTGGAGCGAACTTGCAGCTGCGCATCAGATAATAGCCAATCAAGCATTCAAAAAAGTAACATACAACCCAGTAGTCTATGTTGTTTGAATAGCCAATCAATTCTTATTTTGAGCTCAAAAAATACAGGCCACATCCGTAAAGCAAGCAAAATAAAGAAGCTTGGAATAAGTATTAACATACCAAAGAGGTGGTTTCTTTCCAAAATCCCCCCCAGACATTTCCAGCAGCATCATGACCCTGGGAAGTAACAGACATAAGAGCAATTGCACAAAGTAGTCAGCCAACATGTACCTAGAATGTTATGAACAGTTTATGCAGCTTTAGAAGGAGAATAAACTAATATTAAGTAAATGCTTGATAAAAGTTCATTGTTGTCACTGCAAATTCATATGCAAAATGCGACTTTAAGTTGCTTTTGGAAACAACGTGCCCACCATCTCTTTCAAGTGGTTAAATTGAGTTGTAACTGACAACATTGAGGATCAAAGACTACCTGTCAATATAGAATCAAGATGTCATGTGACCTTCAGCTTGAGTCATTTCCAAGGTAGAGCTGTAATAGTCAAAAAGTACTTCCTAGTACCTAGCTTTGAGATGCTTCCTAGTTGAGATGCTAGACCTCAACCTGGCCAACTTTTGGATAATTGCTTTTGAATTTGAAGCTCATTTATTGTCTATAGGTTGCATACTTCATGCTTTGTTAAAACACGATGCTACATCTAACAATATCTAAGGCTTTAATAGAAGAGATGACTTTACATTCAAAGTGGACGCATGAATCACATAAAGCAAAACCAGAAAATGGAACTTTCAGGCATGAGTACAATATAAAATCAAGTCGTTTCTATACTGCCAAAATGGTTTAAACATTCCACTACAGTATTTTGCTTAATATATTGAACTGTACAAACTAATTGTTGTGCTTTGCGTTGTAAAATTAATACTTTTACTCCTACTCTAGCTTCTAAATCAACATTTATGTACTGGCCAACTTCAACTTGGTTGGCATTTCTTTCTCCGAAGGACCAAACATGGCAATATCGGTTGTCACAGAGTCACCTACACACCTCTTTTTCCCCCTTCCTTATGACAGTAAGGGCATATGGCAACAGAGCAAACTATCATGACACATAAAAAAACAATAAATGGAAGTCCTCTTACCTTGCACAATAGGGATGATCAACATTTTTTGCAAGTCCAGTTAAAGTTGCTTCAAGATAATTAAATCTGATCAACATTTTTTGCAAGTCCAGTTATAGTTGCTTCAAGATAATTAAATCGAAAGCTTTATTCATGAATCTTATACCATAATCTGCATCAATATCTAGAAATAAAAGATGAGAAAGAAAACAAAAGAAGAAAAATAAAAGAGATGCAAGAAAATATAGTACAAAATGCAAAAAAGATAATGCAATAGAAAACGGAAATGCAAAAAGAAAGAACGCACAAAATAAAAGCCGACACTCATAATAAAAGTTCTTTACAAACTGAACAAAGACATTAATAAGCTGAAATCAATATAGGCAAAGAAACTACCTGAGCAGTGGTAATTAGAGGGGCAAGTTGGTCCAAAGCAATCTAGAACAAATCATAAGTCTGTAAATGCATTGTGCATCTAGAGCACACAAATCAGAGACAATTCTTAGACCCTCTATATTCTAAAAAGTCCTGCTATTGTTAACGATGATGGTGGTAGGCATACTAAGATCTAGAGTTTGCTGAAAGTGTAGACATTGAGTATGACAGATCTAGCTTGAGAGTCAACAATATTGAAGAGTATTTTGTATTTGCACCTAAAGATAAACAAACAAATGAAACAATGCAGGGTTGGCTACACCAGGCGCCCAAAACACGGGCGATGCCATAGCTAACCCGATCAAGCTCTAGCTAGAAAGTAGAAATGATATAAGAGCTGTGCATTCTTAAGCTGCATAAGGAACTCAAAAAGGTGAAAACACAGCAAAAAGACAAAAGAAGAGGCCAAAACTTATCCACTGGCAGTCCACAGAGATCTCGCACCCTAATTAAGCCAATGGGAATGTCGATGTTTCCTTCCAGAAGATTAACAAATGGAGAACAGCTCCGTCTTCCCCAAATTAGAATTTAGTGTAAGCAGCTAAACTGGCCATGAACTAAATGGGGAAGGCATATAGCTGGGAAGGGATTATCTGCAAAAGCAAGAGTGGGGCAATGACGACTTCTGGAAAAAAAATTGAGATGCATGATGTTTACCTTCTCTACAGAATACAACTCCTTGCCAAAAAGCCTTGTGTTGCACAAAAATAGTTAAAGTGGATTATTACTGTCTAGAACCTGCACAAAGAATACTTAGAGATTGGAAGCTAAACATGTCATCTACAAAACAAAAGGAAGAGAAGCGCTACCTTACCTTTTTTTTTTTTTCCCGAAGATACAAATGGTGCCATGATACACATGAACAAAATATACCTGACAATCAAATGGGCATATAAAAACTACCTCAATAGCAAGCAGTTGAAAAGAAATTAAGCTCTTAGCAAAAGTAACAAAGCTGGGAAAGCACACCTCTCTTTTCTTCTCAAAAATATCGGTGGAGCTTCTAATAACTGCAAGAGGCTTTGCACGTTTCTTTTGATGCTCCAGAAAGGAAAAGGAGCACCGCATCTTTTTGAGACTTAGGGGGGTTTCCCATGGAACCTGAAACCTGAATGCTCCTCTGGAGCAAGGTTTCTGGGTTCCCATGGATTGGCAGACCTGAAGAAATTTGTCTAAAGATCTAAGCTGAATGCTGCATGAGAACACAATATCAGCCGTTAGATGAAATCCAGGTCTACGACCTGAGCTGCAAGTAATAGGAGTGATATACTTTTTCTGGAGGTCTCAAACCTGATCTGTCGCTCAGGTCCACGCCCATGGGAAACCCCCCTTAGAATTCCCTGTGGAACGTGACCGGATATGCATTCCAGATGAAGATTACTATCACAGATGGCTCAGAAGCATAAATGCATTGGCAAAATGACATGATTATGGACCATTCCACATGCTATGCATGCCGTGAGCCGTGAGCCCTGCACCACATCAAGGGGGATTCACCGTTTTTTACGTACAAACCATGTGCATGCACGGCAGGGGGGTTTTTTCGACCCATTTTCGTACATATACGGTCGGTAGGGGGTCCTTTTTTTATATTTTTTGCCCTAGCCTAGGTAAATTTTATTCGGTAGGGGTCAAAATTACATTTTAAAAATCTGTATACGGGGGGTTTTTTTGCCACCCCTTGCACGCAGATGGCATATCCCCTTTATACATGAGTGAATCCCCCGGGCACCACATTTCTATTTTTCAATTTCAATGGTCTTACAAACTTTAGACATTTTTGGAGAATCGGGAAAATGGTCTTACACACTTTAGACATTTTTGGAGAATCGGGAAATTTTCCGGTGTCTAAAAACCCCTAAAACCTTAGGGATATCTGCCAGGGAAAATTCCAAAAAACTTTTTTCTCCAGATCGGAAAAACCGAATTTAAAAAATAGATACGACACAAAACGAAAGGTTGCGAAATATGTGTACGAAATATGTACAGAATGTGTACAGAATATGTATTTAATGCCTACGAAATGTGTATGGAAGATGAAAAAAAGTGTCTCCATGCTTTCAAAGCCATCAATAATCCTCGAATCTCTAGTCTAGCAGCAAAAGTTCCAGGCGTTTTGCTTTGAAGCCATTGATAATACTCAAAACCCTAGTCTAGAAGCAAAAGTTCCAGGCATTTTGCCATTTAGACGGCTAAATCTACAGTCACTGCTGCTACATTTCTTGTTTATGTGAAATCGGAGCTGTCTTTCTTCCGTATCGAAGTTGCGCTTCGCTTCCTTTAATCATTCCATGTATGAATTTCTTATTCGTATTTACTACTGCTAACTGCTACTGGATTGCTCGATGGGATTGCGCCCGCGATCTTACTGATTGTAGCATGACTTGCATGTTGCAATGCGTTCATGTATTTGTTGGGACTGATATATTCCAAGAGCTACGCGAGCGCGTGCAGCCACACAAAGTTGTCACTCCAACCCCAGAGAAAAAATGGTGCATGGAAGTAGCACAGGCTGTCGCTCAGAAGAAAGGGGACAAGCAAAAAGGACCTTTGCTTGTTCATGACGGCTGCTGGAGAGCACAACCCAACCCAGCATCTCGGAATTATAATATCCATGTGGGTCGGCATTACAGAGTGGATCGAAGATGCTGTTATAGTGCTCGTAGAAGACGTCTACCGGCACCAATTTGTACAGTACTAACTTCGGTGGACTAGCTATGACCCTTCCATGATGTGAGCGAGCACAGGCAAAGTTAAGTCCGGCAGAAAGGACCACAGTCTCTATATAAGAAAAAAAAATCAAATAAGTACTATTAATGGTACGCTTGGCATGTTGGTAAAGTCATTGGGATGTTGCCAATTGGTTAGAGATTCGAACCGCTCAAAATACGACAAAAAATATTTTTGACCTATAAAAATGGTCAACGATCTACGATCAACCACTCCCAGGATGCACCAGGACTACATTATAATGATTCTAGGAAATTTACCTATACGGCCTTATATTTTGCATATTTTACCAAAATACCCCTTGTATTTCAATATTTTTTTTTTCATAAATGCCCTTGGTCAATAAAATAGCACTGTATTATAGCATATTTACCCAAATGCCCCTCAATTATTTACGAAGTTACAAAAATGCCCTCAAATAAATTAAAATCTTGCGTATTTTACCAAAATACCCCTTGTATTTCTAATTTTTTTTTCCTAAATGCCCTTGATCTATAAAATAGCAATGTATTATAGCATATTTACCTAAATGCCCCACAATTATTTACGAAGTTACAAAAATGCCCTCAAATATATTGAAATTTACCAAAATGCCCCTGCTTCACAAAAGTGGACACATTAACAATTTCTTTTTTCTTTATACAAGATGTCCTTTCCCCTTTCAAGCGAATTGATTGGTGGCAATGAGCCTCGTATAGTGGATCTAGATTCAGGTACATGCACATGCCTCATGTGGAAGCATATTGGATTACTTTGTGCTCATGCAATAATTGCAATCTTGCAAAAAGGAGATCGTGTCCAAGATTATGCCCATCATGGGTATAGGGTATGGTCGCCTTCTACCGTGCCCTAACCCGCAGGCGGGACCAACACCCCGCCAAAGCCGCCGCATTACGCATCCATCCGTCATCAACCACGCGTCCAGCTATCAATTATGAGTGGCCCTCGTTGCAAGCTCCGGGCGTCCACTTACCGTGCGGGGGTTGCCCCCTACCGTCAGTCAGGGATCACAAACGTTCTGTTGGACCCTTACCACCGTGCACATGCGGACCATGTACGCAGGGGCAGGGATCCCTGATCATGCCAATTCGAAACTAGAATTCAATGCGTTCTGCCTGAATTGCCGCTCAAAATCC
>JAANSK020277669.1:0-11198 GCA_011763485.2 Isoetes engelmannii
CTTCCTGGCCGTCTGTTACTTCCCACATGCAGAAAGCACCTTTTACTACGCCCACTCAGATGTTGATAAGATGGCTCCATATGTCAATCTATATGATGACATACAACAATACATGCAGCTGGGCAGTGTCATACTCGGAGATTTCAATGCACAGACCGTGGAAGAGCAACCCAGAAGATTTGACCCTTTGGCAAAAAATGTGTTGCAACTGCGCCCCCACAGAGGATTCTTGGCCACGCACATCAGATGACAACCAGATCACGTGCTCCGACAGACAACTCCTTTTGCTCTGCAGTATCTTTGATTTGGTAATTTGCAATGGCCTGACATAGTGGCCCGCCTCCCGCAAGTGCACTTGTAGACAGGAGAATCGGGGGGGGGGGGGGGGGGTGTCTAGTCTGGTAGACTATGTGTTAGTTGTTGAGCAAGATATTCATGCCCTTAATGACTTTCGGATGGCACGAGAAGTAGAGATAATGAGGCCACTCGGATCACCTTCTGCTCTACCGAAGCTGTCCTAAGAAGCTGTTAGAACCCCGTCGAGGGCACCCCCTCACGTGCCTCATTTGCAATTAAATTACGAGCAGGCAGAAGATTACACCGACATGCTTGCAGATGACCTGGTAGGAATCTTGCAAGCCCCCATGCTAGAGCATCAGACAACCCAGCTGATTGAACTACTGGGCACTGCAACATAGAGGTGTTTTGGGAGGCCACACCCTCGAAAGATTTCAAACAACACAACCTTCCTGCAGAACCGGCAGTTTGACGCTGAGTGTAAGGAACACAAACACAGACTCCACCAAGTCATAGATCTAGCTATGTGCCCACAAGCTACCGCACATTACCGCGCTTTCTTGAAGGAAAAGAAAGCACAGTACATTGCGAGGCATCAAGGGGGAATGTATTACTTGCTAGACAGATACCCTAAGACCTTTTGGTGCAGGGTGCTGCAAAAGCCAGTCCAGTCTACATGGAATATCATTTCTGGGTAGTGAAAGCAGTACTTGCAGCAGCTCTATGATCTTCAAGGGACACATGCAGCCATTCCCCCGCATAACGGTCCCACGTTAGAAATCACAGAGGACAATGTCATCTAGGGTCTACAACAACTGGCCAATGGGAAAGCAGCGGACTTGGACGGTATGCAGGCAAAGTTTCTCAAGTGGGCAGAGCAGCCTATAATACTAGTCTTATCCTCCCTATTCAATAGGGTGTTACAGAAAGGTTTCCCCCGGCAATGGACCACAAGCAGGGTGGTTCCAATTTACAAGGCGGGAGACCCACACTGCCCAGCCAATTACCGGACGATCATGGTCAGTTCAGTGTTTGTAAAACTACTAGCCAGCATTCTCAAGCAGCGGTTGACAGGATGGGTAGAGGCAACAGAAGTGCGAGCCGTCACACAGGTAGGGTTCAGGCCCCGACACTCAATTCTTGATCATATCTTCACGTTGAGGACTTTGGTGGAGGACAATCGGAACCATAGGCAAGACTCGTATTGTTGCTTTGTAGACTTCGCAAATGCTTTTGACACTGTACCTCAGAAAAAGTAGTGGGCAACATTGCGACAACTGGGTGTTCTAGTGGATATCCAGAATGCGGTTTACTGACTGTATGCAAATGACAGAACAACCATTCAGCAGCAGTATCGGGGTCCGCCAAGGATGCCCTCTCTCTCCAACGTTGTTTGGCCTCTACATTGACCAGTTGAAATACTGGCTCGCTGACAATGGGGGTAACGTGATCCAACTTTTGCATCAGGTCGTCAGGAAACTCATATATGCAGATGATGTCGACCTGCTAGCTCACACTCCTGAGGATATGCAGTCTCACCTCGGTGCCCTAGACGCATTCTGCCAGGCCACAGACATGCGCGTCAATCTGGTCCACATTTCAACCTCGCACCACCTACGCCTCCCTTCATTCACGTACCGGGGGCAAAATGTGGAGGTGACGCCTACATGCAGGTATTTGGGAGTAGAGTTCCCTTCTACACTATGTTGGGACACTTCCATCAAATTGCATGTGACGGCAGGTTGAAGAGCGCTCTATGCAATGCAGAACAATAGCCATAGAGCGAAACTTTATGATTGGGGCCATCAGTATCATCTGATCAGGTATTGGTGGAGCTTGTTCTTCTGCACGGGGTCGAGGTCTGGGGCACGGTGGCATCCCTTGCTACATGGAACGACTTAGAGCAGGTGCAACACAAGCACTCGGAGTGAAATCCATTGTCTCATATCAAATCCTACTACAAGAGACATGATTTTTACCCCTTCAGAGGTTAGCCATGGATAGACACATCGTCTATTTCCAAAAGGTGGTCAGTATGGATGACGTCCGTCTCCCCAACCTGACTTGCATTATGGCAATGGGACCGCAGTGCCTCAAGGCATGTTGGAAGGACAAGAGGGCTCAATGGCGAGCCAGATGGAATGTGCAGGAGCACAAGTGCATACAAGTGGAAATAGAGGTAGATCGCGACAGGCTAAAACACTACATTGACACATGTTTCCTCAACAAGCTTTGGGACTCCAGTGCCTTGGAGCATGTCAAAATAGCACATTATAAGCAACACATAAATCCCACGTTGGCACGAGGCCCACAATGCTATCTACGTTCATATTTGCCCATGAAAAAGTGCAGACTCGTCGCCTCCCTTCGCACGGGTGCCCACCACCTTCGAATGGAGATAGGCAGATGGATTGGAGAGCCACGCCAGGACAAGATTTGTCCATACTGCCAGACGGGAGCCATCGAGGATGAATATCGCACTTTCCAGACCTGCCTGGCGTATGATCAGATCCGGACAGACTATGCTATCTTGGTCAGACCCAACGAGCTGCCACACATAATAGTGGGCACGGCCTTAGTGCACTCACTAGGATCATACCTTCAGGAGGTGATGGATATGAGGTTCCAGATATGCCCCCCGACCACCAGTTGTACATAGTTTTTCATGTATATTTCATGTATATTTGTACAGCTTGTCAGCAGTATCATTGCTGCCACAGCTTTTCCTTCTGGGGTTTTTTAATCCGGGCAGTAATACGCTTGTTGCATTCTTGTATTGGGTTCCATAGGCCGATTGGTCTCCGTGGACGAAAAATATAGGTAAAGTACTTACTTAACTAAAATTTTCTTAATAAATTTAACTCATTAAGTCAAGGGTTAATTGATTAGCTCAAGTAGACAAAATGCTCCATCATTTGGAATCACAACCTTGTCATCTGATATTCAATATTCAGTTGACAAATATATTTTAATTAAGCCATACAAACCTAGTTGCTAAATACCTTCGCATTTAAGACGAGAAGATACAAGATTGGGCAGTGGAAGTAGCGTCTAATTGCCTCGGCCATAGCTACAACTGAACAAGCCGAGTACCCAACAGAGACCAAGACCGATCTTGCACAAAGTTAGTAGGTATATAGAGGACAAAGGCTCCAACTGGGATAAGTGCATGGGCAATCTCGTCTGTAAATTCATTTACAACAATAGTTTATAAGGACATCATGTTTCCCCTCGCATCTTCACTAGCTTAGTCTGTTTGTGGATCTATCGGAATGAAGTCTTAATACTAGATTTATGTTCTCTTTGAATGAATGAACTAGATATACGTTCTTTTTGAATGAATGTTCTAGATGTATGCTCTTGCTCCTAAACTCTATTCATTGCAACTAATGGAAAGGACCTCGTGGTTAGAACCTTGGCCTTAAGGAATGGTTATACATTAATTGGTAGTATCCTCCTAATTCTAGGGCCTTGAACCTATCTAGGCTCCTCCCAAGTCGAGCCGACATGTGACCTTCATAGAACCAACGAGGGGATTGCCACATGATGAGTAGTAGCGCAAGTGAGGTCTAACCTGACTAAGTACTGACAAGACAAAAACTCTTGCTTAGTTGGTTGATGCCATAAAGGGTTGAGTTCAAAGGTTCTCGCTCCGATCGATACCAAAAACTTTGAGGGTTCTCACTGCCTCCCTTGCAAGTCGGGTTAAAGTGGTCTAGTCAATTGTAACACGCTGAGCCCTAGTAACCCTAGACCTAGGCTCAGTTAGACCATCAAGGCATACTTCATGGCAAACCCTGGACTATTGGAGGTAGTCTATGTGCTCTGCTATGGGTGTTGTAGTCCTCAAGCTCCATATCATTCCTCCAGTGTTCATGGTTAATTCTATCCACATAGCGCTTAGGAGAGGGGCGGATGGAAGTGGAACCCTAGTCTTATTGCATCTAACTGGCCAACCAATCAATAAGTATTATGTATCCAAACTTCATTCTTAAGGTAGTACCTAAGGCATGCATTGGCGCACTTAAAGGTAGATGGTCTAACACCCTTCTTTCTCTTACTTACGTGTGTCACAAAAATCTATTCTATTCTTATTGGTATTTGCAGGGCTCAGGCACACATACTAGTATACGCTGTTTATCTCACACGCAGGAGCTAGGGTGTGTTTTAGTTTACGTGATCAACAAGATGTGCCATTATGTGGTGGAAACTTGTGGCATTATCATCATGATCAGCTGCCATATTACCAATATTGAAGATCTCATACGTCATGTTTCAAACTTCCACATCCTGCATTGTGCAGAACACATCCTCTTATTCTCTTTCCCGAACCCGGTCATCACTATCATCCTCATCATCTTCACTCTCAGATCTTTGTTGAGGCTAGATTGCCTGGCCTATCTCATAATCTTGAGCTACATTCTAATTAATTGCCCTATAGTTGGAGAGGCTTTGACCTTTGTGTCCTTAAAGAGGTAGATTCCAGTAGCTTTAAATCACGTTGTTAAGTTTTTTGGAGATAATCCCACCTCAATTGCATTGGAGGTTATTTCATCAATCGCTTCTCTTTTTGGCACATGTTTGGCCCTCATCACCATGTATTGAGTTCCCAGTCTCTTGAAGGCAGCTTTACAAGGAGCAAACCATGTTAAGAGGTTGTAGCCTATAGATACCATACTCTTTGGCAGCTAAAATTACTTCTAAATAAACATGGCTACTATGGCCATCCAAACCAAAAAAAGGGGGGGGGGATATGGCCCTTCTGGAGATACACCTCTAGGGACACTCATTTGAAAATGAGTCAGCCATGACTTGAAAAGCTCTGTGGTCATCTATGCATTTGGTTGCACTGCTTGAACTGCCCCTTCCTCGTCCTACTTATGTAATTTGCCTTCATCTTCTTGCCTTTGAAGATATACAAGTTTAAAAAATATACAATTTTGGTAACCTAATACCATCTGCATTTACACAACCAAGATTGCCACCCATTCCCTATTGTTCATGACAACCTCACTAACACCTCAGGTACCCTTCTTTGCAATAAATCCGAGACCTCTAACTTTGCAGCGTGTATGCCAGTCTCATCAGCATTCCATATCCCAAAGAGAGGGAAGTGAAATTCATCATATATTTCTTTAAGGTCAGAATATAACATGTGGAAGTTACGCAGGTTAATAGCTAGTGCACGAGTCATTTCAAGGGTTTGCGTGCTCCTCACAGAGATCTTGGGGTGCCTCTGTTTGAACAGTTTCCACCATCTGTTACTTGGCACTACATTGATAGTTGATACCTCACCAGTACTTGAAAAATATTTGGCTAAGTTTTAGCAGGCATGCCCCCCCCCCCAAAAAAAAAACCTTCCAAATAAATACGGCATAATAAGTACCCTTGCATTTCATATTTCCTATTCATGCGACCATATAAATTAGAAAACCTCAAAAAAAAAATAGCATTGCCTATCTTGGACCATGCCTTTCCTTTCATTGCCAACGATGATCATAGAGCAAACTTCCATCATCATTTTTGCTAGTGCCATTTCTACATTCTAGCACAAACATTTGGGACTCAAGAAGCCAAGTTCAGAACTTATGGCAATTCTTCTATATTGCCTTCACCGAAAGGATTGGCTCCACTTACCAAGCCTCTTATCACTCTAGAGCTAGCAAGTGCTTAAGATGTATGTAAAATCACATGGAGGGACTGAGTTGAGGCATTTTATTAACATCCACTGGAGACCAACTAGTTTCAAGCAATGTATATCCAATGCAATGAAATGAAGAAGCAAGAATAGAAGATATATGTAAAGGGGAAAAGAACTAGGTATATGAGGTTCTTCTCCAAATCGAAAAGTTCTATATCAACATCAAGATATAGTAATTGAACGCTGAACTATAGTTAGTGTAACCGTTCTAACTATTATGGTGAATCCAGCTATGAGTATGGCAAGGATTTGATATGGGTGTTATGCCTTAAATCATCAAAGTATTTTCAAGGGTGCGTCCTAGTTGGGATGTCTTCACCTAACTCTGTGGAGCACAGGCATTGGCAACAAGAAGTTCTTGTTCATCATTTGCTGGAAGCAACAATAAACCATGGGACTTAATCATTGGGTTTATGAACCAAATCAACATCATGGATAGCTATTGCGGGCACATTTTTCTAGCTTTAGCAAATTAGACGGGAGTATCCACAAACAGATTGTTCAGATCGCGACGTTGTTAGAGGAAGTGCCCTTGTTGATGTATGTGAACTGATATGGACAGAATGGCTGAGCCTTTTGTTTGAAGTTATCGCTATCGTTCTTACTTGTATTCTTGGATTGTATCAAATTTGGTATCAGAGCATCTACAAAAAATAACAGTTATATTCAAAGGATTTCACATTTAACTATGTAGACAATGGATGTCAAGGATATTTACTTAAAAGGCCAACTCTGAACTGGTACATTAAGAGACTTCACTTGAAGGTTTCAGTATCTTCAGTGCCATCATCACTAAGCAGAAGCTCTTCCATAGCCTCCCTGTTTAACTCTTGAATGGGAATATCAACATGCATAGGCTGAGGTGCTATGTCAACTTTCTAACATAAGTTTTTTTGCCATTGGGCAATATGAATATATGTTTGTTAAGGTGGCATGGTGGAAGTGTCTCCGCCCACGAGAGGATGGAGATTTGGCCATCTTAGATTTGGCATTGCACAACAAGGTGCTGGTCTCCAAGTTCGTGTGGAGTATTTTACAGGATGGAGCGTCCTCTCCCGGAACGGCACTGCTGTTGCAGTCCCTTCGCCACTATGTGGCATTCGGGAAGCCTACTGTGCATGTGGAGTTGCCGTGGGCATTGTTGTATGGGCTTAAGCCTTTCCCGCATGCATCCCCCTTTCTCACCGGGGTGTTGCGGGCATAGGAGCATGTGCGGGTGCTGTTCCAGCTGGATCATGCCGCGGTGTACCACCACTCTTCACCCTTCTTGTGGGTGCCTCTGCCCCCGGAGCAGTTGCCTCTGGCTGCCACTATGCACGCCCGGACGCAGGCCCGCTGGCGGCAGGCGGGGGTGCTCACTCTGTAGGATTGGTATTGGGATGGCCAGGTTGCATCATGGGAGTCCTTCCGTGAGTGGCTTGGCCTGAGAGCCAGTGATAGGACTATTTGGGAGCAGGTGGCCCGTTGTATTCCGTTGCATATACCTATATTGCTTCAGGAGGACGTGTTGGTGCAGGCTTGGAAGGTTCATCCCGATGTTGATGAAGGTTCATCCCGATGTTGATGCTGCGTGCTTCGTGCGGTCTGCCTACCGCATGTTAGTTATCCATGACACTTTGCCTCCATCTGATAAGTGGTCCCTGCAGCTTCCAGGCTCCTGCTGGCGCTCAGTCTGGATTTGGACATGGAGTACCCTTCCCCCTCCGAAGGTCAGGGTGCTCCTATGGCAGGTGGTGCACCGTTGTATCCGGGTGAATGTCCGGGTGAGCAGGTTTAGGCCAAGGGTGAGTCCTCTGTGCCCTTGTTGTGGCCTTCATTCAGAGACGGTGGAGCATTGTTTGGTCCTTTGCCCTCATCTACAGGCGGCTTGGGACTGGGTTCAGGATCAGCTTCAGGTTCGGCTGACCAGCCAGCAGTTGCTCCTGCATTTGTATCCAGCTGCTTGGCCTCTTCCGAGGAAGCAAGCCTTGCACCTATCTTTGGCTTGGTTAGTATGGCTGATCTGGAAACGACGGCGGCTGTGGATTTTTCAGGGGGTCCATCAGCCTTCAGTCTCTTTGATCCCCCGACTGAGGTACAAGTTGTTTCAGAGCTTTCAGGTGTTTTCGGGGTTGGCGGAAAGGAAGTTTGCCATCTGGCGAGACTTCCTGGGGATAGTGGATGATGATGGATGCTTTGTTCAGTTGTAGTTGAGAGGATAATGGAGTGGTGGGGTATAGCGGCCTCTTCAGGGCAGCTCTTCTTGCTCCTCACTCACCTTGTACCATTGTTATTCTTTTAATATAATGAGAAAAGTGCTTCAAAAAAAAATATGAATATATGTTTGTAGATGTTTACTTTTGATAGAAGTGGAGAATGCAAAACGTCAATATAGAAGCTTAGGAAAAATGTCCAATGCATTTGATATTTTCGTAACAAATTTAGTTTAGATGGCCTAGATACTTTGCTTTTTTCGTAACAAATTTAGTTTAGGTGGCTTAGATACTTTGTCTAAATATGACATTTACTTCACTTTATCCTGTAATGGGTAGCTGAAGAGCCTTACTTCTGCCAATTTCCTACTCGAATATTGTTCAACTTTTATCCATTGTGGTCTATTGATAGATTAGCTAGATAATAATACAACTTAAGTTTGACCCCATTTCTGGGAGAAACTAAATGCATTAATGCCATAAGCACAAGAGACTACACTGTTCGTTGATTGACCACAATGTGTTTGCCAATTATCAAATTTCAAATCTTAGGTTGAAGTTTACACTTGCCAATTACAGTAAGTACAACGATACATAACTCGTATTTATGTTCCATTTCCGTTGATTACATGGGAACATCAACAATATCTGTAACTTCAGAAGCGGATGAGGCAAGGAGAGTTGGTAAGTACCTGTTACCTGGTGTATGGATATCCATTGTGAATTGCAAAATAGCTCTAACTGATCGCTCCATGCACCATGGTGAATGTGAGATTTGCATACAGATAACACCAGAAACAGAGATATCGTTCATTCCTAGCTATGACATCACACTTGACATACATCCTGGTCAAGGTGACTTCATAGAGACCATGCTAAGCAGCCGTGCTTTTAGTGTAACAGCATCAATTATGGTTGTTGTCACTGGAATCAAGGAATCTGAGACAAATCCATATATTGAATTGGTTGATGGTCCACGAGCCACTGATGCCTGTTTGATGAAGTCATTGTTTCTATCTAGAAATTGATATCCTCTGTTCTTTAAGAGTGCGAAAAGGTCTACCATAAATGGTATTGATGCTCTCATAACGTCACCTGCAACAATATTTCTGTACATGTCATCTTATCCACAGAAATGCAGTATGCCCAATACAACAAAATTGCACCAGTCATGTATCCGACTACTACAGCAATTATGTATTTCCAATCCATAGTCGAGTTTGAAGTAATGGCCATGTATTATTTCAACCCACATATCTTCATTTGTGTTCTTCATTAGGTCACCTGAAATTGATGGTTGGTACAAATTATATATTGAAGACTATTTGTATGTCATGCAGCATAACTGATCATTATATGGAACCATGTAGAAATTGTGGTTCTTCCAGTATTATAACAACCTTGTTGTTCTATGGAAAGATATACACAGATACAGAGGCAATATCAGTTACAATTCCAGCAAATATTATAGATAGCTTGGTAGGCAATGGAATTGGAAGGGCATTTGCTGATATATCGTCTGATCCGATGAAAGTACGCAACATGTTAACATTAACTGTTTTCTACAAGACATTCAAAGTAAACAAAAGAGGAGTAATCACTGGTTTTTCAACAGAGTAAGGTAGAATGAGTCAATGAAAAAAAAATGTCTATATATGTGGCAAGAAAAAAAAAAAAAAAAAAAAAAACAGTTTCTTAGGAAGATGTAGTATATGTAATAATGTTGAATGAATTTTAGAAAATGTACAATTTTTGTTATATGCATTACAAGTCTAAATCAAGCTTAAACTTTAGTAATAATTGTCAATGAAAGAAGACCTGAATTATGTAAGACTATGAGATTAAATACTGTCCACTATTACAGAAGCTTTTCTATGATCGCTCCAATAGCAAGGAAAAACATATGATGTAGAAATAGAAAAATTCGTCCAAATATGATCCAATAAAGCAGTATGTCTGGTAGGTAGAGATATGTTTTGTGTAAATTCATTCATAGCTTGAATGAGCATATCGCAATATATGTTTGGAAACAATATATTGATATTAAAGTCACCAAAGATAATTACCTTACTCTTCATGTCTACGATGTCAAAAATGCGTTGCAAGTCATAGATAAATTTGAACACATCAGTGCTTGGACTTTTGTACACATTCACAATACTGATATTCTTCTTAGTTATAATATCTGTAAGCTGTACTATCGAATATACACCAACTTCAGTTGCAACGTTAGAAAAGTGTGCCATAGAGAAACGTGCCACCTTAAATAACATGGCAATACCACACCTGCTATCATTGAGAATAGTAAAAAAATCATTGTTGCTGAATATAGTAATATCATTCCAGCAAACCTCTTGTAGACAAATAATATCAGATGCCAGCAAATGGATATCTGCATAAATATCTTGAATATGTGTTGATGCAAAGCATGTGTTTAAACTGGTAACAATAAATCCTGGAAATATGATTGCAAACATATTAGGTAACATAATATTCCAAGTTGTTGATGTAGAAAGACGTTCCATTTCTTTCACAACCAATAAATTCACTTTAAAATTTGTGTGATTCAAAGCTCTAAGCAAATATAATATGTTGCTAGAGTGCACGCGTGCTAAAGCTATATAAGCCATCCCATACTTATTTATACAAGGATTGAAGCAAAGTTGATGTAAGTTACATCCTTGAGCTCTGTGAACGGTTCGAGCAACTACAACCCGAACTGGAAACTGCTCGCGCATTATCTTGTGGTTCTCATTGTTGTCTATTTGACAAAGAATTGTCTGTCTCTCTATTGGTAACCATGAAGAATGTATATCACCGATTCTACAAAATTCAAACTTTTTCCTTGCACAAGCACCTGTACGTTCTTTCTCAAATAGAATCCATAAGAGCGGTTTTGGAAACTCAGTATATGCATAGAAAATACCATCTGCTCCATTCACCAAACCATCAAGAAGAGCAACATTAGATGTAAGGTCTACAGACATACCAGGCTTCAACTTCAATTG
>JAANSK020277680.1:0-11198 GCA_011763485.2 Isoetes engelmannii
CCCCAAAGTTTTTCTTCAGTCTTTTTCATTGCTCCATTCAAAAATATCCCATTTATACACTTGCACTCACCTTTCACCTCTTTCTTCCATCTTTTCACCTTGCTTCTCATTCTTTCATAACCCCTCACCATACTTTTTGCTCTCTACATCCCAAGCATTGAATTTGGCAAGTATTTTATAGAAAATCCCAAAATTTAGAGATTTGTGCATCACAGTTTTGCAAGAATTCTGTGAAAGACAACAGTTCTTTACCAGGATTGGACATAAATTGTCCCAAAGGATTAGCAGGAAAGGAAATATCAGAACGAGAGGCATATGCAAAATATTGTAGAGCTCCAACCAAACTAGCACAGGGAATATCTTTCATTGCATCCTGCTCTTCATTTGTTTGCGGACAATGCAGCTTAGACAAATGTAAAGCCTTTGGACTAACAACCATAGGCGATGCTACAACTTTGCACTGTGATAAACTAAACTTGTCCATAGCGTCTAGGATGGCATTGGTGTGACTCAAATGCATCCGTCCTTTTGAACGATCACGTTGAATATTGAAACCAAGACAAGAACAGATATCTCCAAGATCAGCCATCTCAAATGTTGTTGCTAGTTGTTTCTTAACAGTGTTTAGGAGATCCGTATCATTACAAACAAGAATATTGTCGTCAACGTAAAGTGCAATGAAAATGAATGACTTGCCATTAAACCTGCTATAGAGATTAGGATCTGGGTTCGATGATTGAAAACCAATGGAACAAAGAAAAACGTCCATTTTCTCATACCATTTCCTTGAAGCTTGTTTTAACCTATAAAGAGAACGATTCAACTTACAAACCATTCTCGGAAAGCAGTCTTTACATCCATTTGATGAACTTCCAAATCAAATTGTACTGCAAACGCTAACAATGCTCGAACTGTGGTCAGACGCACAATTGGAGAAAATGTTTCTTCATAATCAACACCTTCAATTTGTGAGTATCTTTTAGCTACTAATTGAGCTTTAAATTTGTCAAAAAGTTCCACCAGCCAGCATTTTTGAAAAACCCACTTACACTTGATTGCTATTCTCCCAAAAGGCAAATCAGTGATGTGCCAAGTACCTCTAGAATGCAAAGAATCATATTCATTGCTATTTTTCCACATCTCATGATTAGGGGATGAAAGAACTTGTTCATATGTAGTAGGATCATGAGAAATAGCCATATCATGATAATCAAAAATCTTTTGAGTAGGAACCCAAGTGTGAGCTCTGCGCCTTAGACTAGCCTCACTATTAGGCTCAACAGATGTTGGAAGGATGGCATCATCAAGATGGTCAGGAACATCATCATCAAAACCATCGTCATGGTCATGAGGCACTGCTGCATGGTCAAAAACATCGTCAGCATGACCATCCATACGTGCAAGTGATGCTCCTGTAGTGTCACTTCCCTTAGCAACATACAAAATTGGAGCATCACCACCGAGTGTAGTTTCATCAAAAGTAGCACTATGATGAACCGTCACTTTACGTGTTTCAGGATCAAAAAACCTGCAAGCCTTTGAATCTGCAGAATATCCAATGAAAATAACCATGCGACCTCTAGGGTCAAGTTTCTTGCCATCTAAAGTCAAAACATAAGCAATACATCCAAATACTCGCAAATGAAAAACTGATGGTTTGATACCGGTCCAGGTCTCAACATGAGTAATAGTTTTTAATGCAGATGTAGTGAGATGGTTTTGAATGTAACAACAGTGAGAACAACTTCAGCCCAACACTGTACTGACAAATTTGAATCAACATAGATCTTACTGAATTCAAAACAGTGCGGTTCTTTTGTTCAAAAACACCATTTTGTTGTCGAGTTGAGTTATCGAATTGAGTTATGTGCAGTTTCATATAGCTCATATCTTGAGAGAGGAAATCAGAAGTAGAATGTTGTAGATCGTCGTTGCTATAGAGCAGAAATATATATCGACTTTGAAAGGTTATATCTCTCTTAATATAACCCGATTTTGTGCGATCTAAGGCTTTCTGGAAAGAGTGAAGAGTCTAGTTTAAGCAGGAACAATTATATCTGAAAAAGGATTACTTTTTGAGTTATCAAAATTTTAGTAACTAATCCTGTTTTACATCTGTAGAAGAAAAGTAGTGTTGATAGAATGTGTGACACAAGAGTTTGTTTTTCTTGATATGCTTTATGGTTTTGAATCATTTACTTGTTGCGCTAACATCAATAGTGTTCACTATAAAAGACATGTAAAAGTAATGACATGATATTTTCCCATATTATTTGCTCATATAAATTTACTCTGAAAAGCAATGGAACGACTTTCCCAATATGCTTGATTTTACTTCTGAAGCAATGGAACGACATATGGCAACCACATTATCTAATGTTGTGATCAGTGGCTATCCCACGGGTCAAAGGACTGTATCCATATTTGATGGCACTGGTTTTCCCATTTGGAAAATTAAAATGACCTTACTTTTTGAAAGTGATGCCTTACTTGATATTGTGCAAGGTTCTTGTCTTCGTCCAGTGCAACTGGTTGATACTACCGGTGCCAAAATTATAACAGGGACTTTATATGATCAATGGGTCTGTTATAATTTTGGCACCGGCAGTATCAACCGGTTGCACTGGATGAAGGCAAGAACCTTGCACAATATCAAGTAAGTCATCAACTTCAAAAAGTAAGGTCATCTTCCAAATGAGAAAACAAGTGCCATCAAATATGGATATAGTCCTTTGACCCATAGGATAGCCACTGATCACAACATTAGATAATGTGGTTGCCTGTTCTTTCCTGTGGAGAATGGCAAAAGATAATCAGATTAGAATATTAAGCATGAAGAATATCACATTGCTTTAATAAAAATATATATTAGCATATACGGAATACCACTCTATAGCTTTTAGAAAAATTAATTTTAGCATATGGGGAATGTCGCTCTATTGCTATTATATTAACGCATATATGGAATGTCACTCCATTGCTTTATATTAGCATTGGGGTGTCGCTCCATTGCTTTCAGAAGTAAAATCAAGCATATTCCAAAAGTGGATCCATTGCTTTTCAGAAGTAAATTTATATGAGTAAATAATATGGAAAAATATCATATCATTACTTTTACATGTCTTTTATAGTCAACACTATTGATGTCAGCGTGTTTCAAGAACAAGCAAATGACGAACTCCCTTAAATATGAATGATGCTATATGATGTCAGCGTGTTTCAAGAACAAGCAAATGACGAACTCCCTTAAATATGAATGATGCTATATAAGCAACAAGTAAACGATGCAAAACCATAAAGCATATCAAGAAAAACAAACTCTTGTGTCACACATTCTATCA
This sequence comes from Isoetes engelmannii, assembly GCA_011763485.2. NCBI lineage: Eukaryota > Viridiplantae > Streptophyta > Lycopodiopsida > Isoetales > Isoetaceae > Isoetes > Isoetes engelmannii. The sequence continues at coordinate 3,342 of JAANSK020277680.1, forward strand.
ACACTACTTTTCTTCTATAGATGTAAAACAAAGTTAGTTACTAAAATTTTGATAACTCAAAAAGTACTTATCATTTTTCACTGAGTTTTGTTTCTTCTTAAACTAGACTCTCCATTGTTTCCAGAAAGCCTTAGATCGCACAAAACTGAGTTATATTAAGAGAGATATGACCTTTCAAAGTCGACCTATATTTCTGCTCTATAGCGATGACGACCTACAACATTCTACTTCTAATTTCCTCTCTCAAGATATGAGCTATACGAATATCTCAAGATGATGTTGTTACCTTTGGATTACCTTCCGTCAGAAGCTCCGCCGAAGCTTTTGTTCCTGTAAAAGTTTGTTGTCAATTCCTTGCAGTATCTATCTTGAACCGAGCTCTGATACCATGTTGGAAATCTGACATGCAAGGAAAGAGAAAGACAGAGCAAGACAGAAAGAAAAGAAAGAACATAAGTTAATCCCAAAGTGAATGAATGTTTTCAGGAAGAGAGCATGCTCTTATATACAATGAGGGCTAAAAGACAAGAGCCCTTTTAGCTCCTTGAGCCAATAATAGAACAAAGGGCAAAGGTTGTATACCTGTATAAATATGACATGTTCCAACAGAGGGGGCATCAAGAATGACGTCCCAACAGAGGGGGCAGCAAGAATGACGTCAAGGTAAGTTTACCTTATTCTACAGGTTTTTGCCATGCGATTTGCCATTCTTATCTAGAACGATCTTAGGTTTTGCAAGAATGGAGGGCCACTTACCTTGATGACTATGGATGTACACGAAACAGATACGTTTTAAATACGATATGATATGATACAATGGAATTTTAAGTCTATGGGAAGACATAGCTTTTAGAGGAATCTCCTATGTATGAAAATTTTGGCAATGAATCCATGGAGACTATGTCTTGGTATTCAAACTGCAGTAATATTCTGTTTGTCTGGTCGTGGTTTCATTCTGCTAATTAGTTGTTGAATGTTGGTGGGGAATTCAATATACATGGACCGGAACAAAGAATGAGAGACATAGCCATGCAACGTTAGAACTCAGAGCCAAGTGTCTACCTTTGGACCTTCAGTTCCTGCCTAAGAAACAGGGTCATCTGCTTTTAAGATACACGTTATTTTTTTTCCTCATACTCTGAAGGTCAGCTGTACATGGCGATGGGCATGGCCGGAGCTTCCACCTCACCTATCACACCTTGCCTGCCTTCCAACCCACAAATCTCTTCCGCTGGATCTGTTTTCCGATCAACATACTTAGGAAATGTTTTTTTTCTCCGATCTGGGCCTGCTGTTAGAGCCCTTCCCCGGAGTAGATTCGTGGTCTCTGCAAAAATCCGAGAAATTTTCATGCCAGCTTTGAGTTCTACAATGACAGAAGGAAAAATCGTTTCCTGGATCAAGTCCGAAGGGGAAAAGCTCGCCAAAGGGGACAGTGTTGTGGTTGTGGAATCGGATAAGGCAGACATGGATGTAGAGACCTTTTATGATGGTTATTTGGCTGCCATAATGGTCGGAGAAGGTGAAGTAGCTCCTGTTGGAGCAGCCATTGCCTTGTTAGCAGAAAAGGAAGAAGAAATTGCAGAGGCTAAATCAAAGGCATCATCAGCACCTACATCCCAGACCACTCCTGTTGAAGAATCAAGCCCTAATGTTGAAGAAAATGTATCTATACCTGTACCATCTGTAACCCCAACACCTGTTGTTTTGCCAAAGCCTGCTACTGTGGCCCAACCTATTGTTGCATCTACACATCCTGCTAGTGAAGAAGGTACCAGGATTGTGGCCACACCATATGCAAAAAAATTAGCTAAAGAGTATGGAATTGATCTGAGGACTGTGGCAGGAACTGGCCCTCAGGGCAGAGTTGTAGCTAACGATGTTGAAGCTGCTGTTGTGAGGGCTGGAACTGCTCTGGAGACCTCTCCTACTTCTGTGCCTGCTGTGGTGAAAAAAGAAAGTCCTTTACCTCCTGTTATCTCTGTTTCTGGATCAGAGGTTGCTTTTAGTGGCATGCAAGCCGCTGTGGCTCGCAATATGGTTGAAAGTCTTGCAGTTCCTGTGTTTAGGGTTGGTTACACCATCAACACTGATGCAATTGATGCACTCTACAAGAAGGTTAGTAGAAATGCATGTCAGATTTGTTTCTATGATCTCCTTTTTATATTGATGTATACCGCATGTCGCTGTCATCTATATTTCGATCTGCCCGGTCTGACATGATATATGGCAACACTTTCCTGCAGATCAAATCAAAGGGTGTCACCATGAGTGCATTGTTGGCCAAGGCTGCTGCTCTTGCATTAGTTCAACATCCTGTTGTAAATGCATCCTGTAAAGATGGCAAATCCTTTGTGTATAATGCTAGCATCAATATAGCAGTTGCAGTGGCTATAGATGGTGGTTTAATCACTCCTGTGCTGAAAGATGCAGATAAGGTATTGGTTTTGGCATTTCTAAATGAATACTACTTTTTCTTACTTTGGTTAATGTCTAGGTCGATATTTATTCGCTCTCCAAAGCATGGAAAGAGCTTGTTGACAAAGCACGCATGAAGCAGTTGCAACCTCATGAATATAGCACAGGTATGACGTCTGTTATAGTGTAGTACCTTATATTTAGTGTCCTTTAAATATTAGATATATAATAGCTTGTAGGGAACCTGAATCATTGTTCTAGAAATACTTTCTCTGCTATTTTTTTTGTTCTAGCACTGATCCTGCTACTCTTTGCTATAAATTGTTTTTTGATAAGGTGATAATCTAGACCTATGTGGGCTTGAAACATCAAGCCAATGAAATTCACTTATGGAAATTGTGTTTTAAGCCCCTTTTTTCTGGAGCCAGAAACTCAGCTAAGAGTTTATCAGTCTGATTATAAGGTCTTTGGTTAGTCTTGTGGACAACAACTGCAGGTTATTTTTATGACATGTGCATATGCTTTTGGTTATTTTACTGTCCTGAGTGTTTATTTTACTGTCCTGAGTGTACAAATCATTAACGTCTTCTTCCTGAAGGGACATTCACTTTGTCAAACTTGGGGATGTTTGGAGTTGACCGTTTTGATGCTATCCTACCTCCTGGCTCTGTGAGTATTTTGTCGGATTTGCGAGCTCTTAATACCTAATCTGGATATCTTAATCATTCTTTGCTCTCCTATAGGGTGCAATCATGGCTGTCAGTGCATCAAAACAGACTGTAGTGGCAAGCAAAGATGGATTATTTGGAGTAAAGAACCAGATGCAGGTAATGGTGTCTTATCTTGGATTATGTGTCTTTGCAATGTAGAATGCATCAGGGCAGGTTGACAGATGCTTGGTTTTTTTTTCTACTTTTTCCAGGTGAATGTCACAGCCGATCACAGGATAATATATGGTGCTGATCTGGCTGCATTTTTGCAAACCTTTGCGAAAATTGTGGAAGAACCTAGTTCTCTGACGCTATAAAATGCATCTATACAAGAAGATTGGATCCCTGGGCTCGAGGTCATCATTGGTGCTGTGTTTTTCCTGATGAGTATGGATAGCGGAATAGATCGTTGATTATTCAACAACATAGAGGTTACAAAGTTAAATTGTTACCATTTCAGGCATACCGTGCTCTCGTATACCATAATAAACCCCATTCATAAACATAATTCATTGCTGTTGTATCTGTCATCACGGCAGAAATTCCAAATATTGTCTCTGTATACTGGATGGTTGTACACCATGAATAATAACAAAGATGGTTCAACCTTCATTGTGTTGAGGGAATTTTACCAATCTGCTTCTTTTTTTTGTTTTCATCTCATTCTTCTATTCATGCTTCTAATCGGATCAGTATCTTCCATGTAGGAGATTTTCCCCTCGAAGGTTGGCTGACTATTAAAATATAGGATACATTTACTAACCTGTCAACAAGTGCAGATCACAAGCATACAAGATCACAAGCATACAGGCATACATCTCTGGGATGTTGACAGTCTTGAAGAATCAACAAAAGGTAGTATCAATGTCTATCTGCAATTTGTTTTGTTTACTTATGAAACCGACTAAAAGCAAGGAAATGTTTTTGCCAACTAGCAAAATTCCTCAAACTTTGGCATTGACTATCATCGAGCAAAACTTTTTGGGGTAATCTTGTCTTAAGCATTACAGCAGTTTCAAAAGATTGATGCTGGTTAGGCCTTTCGAGTTTGGGTGCCCCTTAAGTTTGCGTGGTTTTTTAATTCTTATAGCATATTAGTATGCTAACTGTGCCATTTGAGGTCTATGTATAATAAAAATTAATTCAATTTGATTTGATTCTCAAGATTAGTCGCGATTAGGGTAGTGACATCTTTGTGATTTCAATGGAGAAGTATTTCAATAGAAGGAAAAGACGACAGAACTACACAACCTTCACATCAATGAATTTGAAATCATGAATGTTGAAAGATACCCTACAAACTTGGATCCAATTACATTCCAATTGTTGTTTCCTTCAATTAAATAGAGCAAAGTATCATGTTAAAAATCTCTAGAAGTTGTTTGTTTGTTATTGATATATCTTGTGCTTGTTGGAGCAAAGTATCTTTTTAAAAATCTCTAGACGGTGTTTGTTTTGTTGGCATGATTTCTCTAATATAATCAGCAAGACAATATAGACAAAAAAGTGTATGCTACTTCTTGTATTCAAATGCCAAGCAATAAGACTAAGCCAGTACAATGTTATATTACTTTGATTGGTCCTTGATAATTGAGAGTTTACGCTAAAATGGAGCAGGAGGGACATGCAATTGATTGCGACGCAAGGGTAAAACAATGTTATATTACTTTGATTGGTCCTTGATAATTGAGAGTTTACGCTAAAATGGAGCAGGAAGGACATGCAATTGATTGCGACGCAAGGGTAAAACAGGGGTGCCCACTTTTGGCGACCTTATTTGGAATTTACATAGATGCACTACAAGAATTCATGGAGGAGAAACAAAGAAATGTGGACACACCAGTTCTAGGAGAATGATAAATGTCACATGTCTAGATGGATGCTGCCTAGTGGCACGACGTTAAAACTACTATCTATCTACCTATTTTATAATCATAAGCCTTCAAAATATTTAGTAGTAATGATAAGTCATGAACAACAAATTAGGCTTGAATCTGCGAGTATCTAGAAACCATTAAAACCCATTAGAAGCACCATTTACCCATGAGTTGTGCTTCATGTGAAGGTGGGGTTTGAACACATCACATGACACGAGAGATTTTTGGAAGTGTGCTTTGGTCTGGCTGGATTTTGTGTGCTTGCAAAACGTACCTTCAAGATAAGTTTGTTCAATTCTTCCTGCAATTTCAAAGCTCTTATTTCTTGAGGTCTCCACCGCCGGATAGGTAGTTTTGATGCATTTGGGTCGACCAGGAAGTTAGGCTACCAATTTATTTTTGAAATGTGCTTATTGCAAACTCCTTTCTGTTTATGGAGAACAAAGCAAGTCTAGCATCATCAGTTCCCCTTATTCCGCTCTTTCTTATTGGGGAAAGCATCAGAATATGATGTGGAAAAGGATATGTTATCTCAGACTCCTTTTTAGTACTGCTATTTTTAAAAAAATTCAAAGCCTTGTTAGCGTTGAAAGAAGATGGGTTTGCGGATACGGATCTTCGTCTGCTCTTACATCTTACACCAAGCTTTGGAAGGTGCAAGGGGGGTTCCTCGTTTTTTCCGTACAACCTATCTGCATACACGGGGAGGGGTTTTTTTTGACCCATTTACGTACATATATGTTCAGTAGGGGGTCATTTCTTTAGGGTTTTGGGCACTTGCCCTTGTAAAATTTATTCGGAAGGGGTCAAAATTGACTTTTTAAAAATCCGTACACAGGGGGGTTTTTTGCTACCCCTTGCACGCAGATGGCATACCCCCCATATATGAATGCACCCCCCTTGGGAGGGTGGTTTGGAGGTTGGGCTTGTTTTAAGTCTAATCAGCTTCAGGGTGAACATGTTTGAAATCTATTGGTGCTTGCTCTCTTTTGTTCGTTCATACAAAGTTATGTAATCTTTTATCAAGTGGCAATTACTAAGAAGTGATCAAGATTTATAGGGGGAGTGGCAGCTTCAATAAACTTCCACAATTTCGTTTTGTATTGGTTTCCGTATCTCGGGGTAAGGTTTTGCCTAAGGTATGGGTGATGTACTGTATCCAATTTCATAGATTTTCAGGGGATAGAGCAGCTTAAGTGCATGTGGTGGTTGGCGTCCGGATTTTGCAGCTTCAATTTCCAGGGTTGCGCTGATGGTTCAGGAATGGAAGATTTTCTGTTCACGTGGGCTGCTGCCATTTCAGTGAGTAAACAGAAGTGGATAAGCGCAGACATACCCGGGCTTGCATGCCGAGGAGGCCGGACCCTGCACAGGGCGGAAGCACAGAGCATGGGTGGGCATGCTTGGCCATGAAAACCTCCCTATGGGCTAGACAAATTCCTCAGGGCCCTGTGAAACCGGATTCCTCCTGTCATTTTCGATTCATCCCTGCCTGTGGAAGCACGGTTTCTAGGTCACAGAATCAGGATTCGAAGTTTTGAGGCAGGAATTGGTTTCAGGCAGGTCGCTGTGTTATCTTGAGTGCCCGCAGGTCAGATTGGGTGCTCTGCGAGTAGATTCGGGTCAAGAATCAGGCAGCAAGAACAAACCGCAGGGTGTATGCCGACCATTGGCAATCACGGTTTCTGGTCACAGAATCAGGGGTCAAAGTTTTGAGGCAGGAATTGGTTTCCTGCAAGTCGCCCTGATCTCTTGAGTTCCTGCAGGTCAAATTGGATGCTTACCACAGGGTCTATGCCGACCATTGGCAATTTCGGTTTTGTGTGTTTTTTTTTTTCTTTTTTTTTTTTTTTGAAAGCATGTGCTGCATCGACATCTTAGGAAATGGCAAGACATTTTTTTTTTTCGAAAAAAATATTCACCGCATATCTAGCATATTACTAGGTATATGTTGTATATCCACGGCCCCTATTGACCGTTACAACAATGACCCATAAAGACTGAATAAAGAGACTGCATAAAGATCGGAGTATAGGAGTGGCAACTTCAAGTATATATGGGGCAGCCTATTCTTCTTTCACATGTTTTTTTGCATGAGGGTCATTTTTTAATAGTGGTGATCAAAAAAGCGAAATGTCAGCACGACGTCAGCACTTAAAAGTAGAATCTCTTACAGAGAATCTCTGTAAGAATCTCTTACAATGGCAGCTTGGGGGTATAGCTTGCTTTCTATGCTATTTCAAAGGTGGTGTACAGGTAGATTTGGTGGTAACTGACCCGATTACAGGATGTCTGTGTGCTTTTTTTTTTCAAGGATGTTTCGGCTCCTTGATATGATAACGAAAGCGGAAGACTCCCTCATAGGGTGACCCTTTCAGTGGAGATTGCCGAGCTAGGGAATCCTCATACATGCCATATCTTGTACCAGACTTCCTGTACCAGGCTTTAGGGAGGAGTTTGGAGGCTGGATTTGTGGTAAGTCTAGCCAGCTTTAGGTTGACTGTTTCTAAACCCCGACAATGCAGCACTCCGCTTTGCACCTCCTGCACAACATTTTGAGACTCAGGTCCTGTAATTACTGGTATCTATCTTATACTTTTCTTGATATTCTGCTATTCATTTCGAATAAGTTTCAGTTCATGTTACTCTTTTAGCGCAGGTTTCAGGGATATAAGAGGCAAAATGTGTTGCGTTGCTATTCAGCCGTCTTTTCTGTATAGGGGAAAGCCGCGAGTGCAATTAGAGGAGCCAGAATTTTGGTCCCACGAACTTCTCCATGACGTAAACTTTCACCGGCCACGTGTTCTGCCATGGAATATCATGACGTAAACTTTCACCGGCCACGTGTTCTG